>PVLD010000607.1:0-264250 GCA_004027595.1 Dinomys branickii | reverse complement strand
AGTTACTGGGCTTCAGCTCCCACCCTGAACGCCCTCTGTGAGCACCTTGAGCCTCGGCGGCCTGCGCAATCACCACCTGTTCCTGACAGCAATGGGACAAGTCCACAGGCTTCAGGACTCACCCCAAACTACTAATACGAGCAACAAGAGTGTCTCCATACTGCTTGCATATATGAACCTTGTATGAACCCATGGCGACCGGGTAGGCAGCAGAGAGAGAACCTCCCGGAGGAATGCCACTCAGACATAGGAATATAGCAACATTGTGAAGGACAGAAAGGAAAGAGGTGGATATCCTGAACTTGAGAAGGATCTGAAATGGGAACTGAAACCCTCGGAAAGACTAAGCAAAACCTCCTCTGGAGGAGGGGATCGGAGATCTGCCATGGCAGAGTTGGAAGGAGACGAGACAGAGAGGGATGAGGTCGCCTCTCCAAGCACACCCTTGGCCACACCCTTGTTTCGGCATTTGCAGCTTCAGCTTCGGAGACCCATTGCCCAGCTGCAAGGGGTGGGGAACGGTAATGCTGGAGATTAGGAGGAGGTGGGAGAAGAAAGGGCCTCTGGCATCAAAGCAATGGGACAGAGCCAAAAGGGTCACAGAGGGCGCCCCGTGGCTACTCTGCTCAGGGCCCCACGGTCCCTCCGCAGTGGGCCCCGCGGCTGCTCCGCTGTGGGCCCCGCTCAGGACACCTCATGGACTGGACCTGCTCTCACCCATAGCACGACAACAGGGCGGAGCCGGGCGGTCCGCTGTGAGCATATGTGCTTTCCCACCTCCAACCATGGTAGTTTGTATACACCCCTGTATGTTATAGTTTAGTCTGAGGCAGCTATATCTCTTCCCAAGGCGAGAGTCCAAGGATATAGATAAACCCAGGAGTACAGTTATTATCACAGGGAAGATGACTGAGTGGTAGGGCAACGGAGATGAGGGAGGAGAAAAATTGAATGATCAAATGGGCCATCATCTGTGTAACTGAGTAACAAAGGTGAAGGTAACATTATATAGGACAGCATCCAGAGCTAATTCCCTTCTATGTTCTCTATAATTCTGTATTTCCTCAATCGTTTTTGTATTAGCAGAAATGAAGATAACTTTATATTATACAGCATCCAGTGCAAATTCCCTACTATCTTCTCTATAATTTGGTATTTCCTTGAATGTTTTTGTGTTAACTAATGTGAAGATAACTACGTAATACAACATCCAGTGCTAATTCCCTACTATATTCTGTATATAAAAAAAAGTACATAAGTAAAAATAAATAAATAGATTAATAAATAAATGGCATTCAAATAGGAAAGAAAGAAACTAAATGCTCTCATTTCTGATGGCATTACCTTTAGTATATAAACTGTAAATAAAATCTTTAAGAAAAGCCCGATGGAACTGTTAAATTAATTCAATCACGTGGCAGAATGAAAAAAATAGATGCAAGTATTACTAGTGTGTACATTTACTACCAAATAACTGTCCAGAAATTAAGAAAATAATCCAATTCAAAATAGCATACAAATATTTATGTGTAAATTTAATCAAGACTTTCAGTGATCTGTATATTAGCAATCACAAAACGTTAAAGATGTTGGAGATGACATAAATAAATGAAAAACACTGCAAAGATTGGAAGAGTGTATATTGTTTAAATGCCCATAGAACACAAATGAATGTATAATTTCGCAAAACTGATATCAAAATTGCAATGGAAATTTCTCCAAAACAGAAGAGGCAATTCTACTTGTATGGAATGACAAAATTTCTTTAAAAAGCCAAAATTGTTAAACGAAAAGTGCAAAGCTATTTAATTTCAAAATATATTGCAAAGCTATAGTAATGAAAGTAGCACAGTACTGGTATAAAGACAAACACACTGACCAAAGTAGTATTGTCTTTTTAAATTTTTTTAAAATTTATTTTAAAAATAAAAGAAGGAACTATATCAACAGACATTCATTTACAAAATAGTATAAGAACAATACAGAGTTACAGATAAGTGGTAGGAAATTAACAATAGTTGTTGTATTACCTATTGATATCTTCAAGTGGTTTCTGAGGAAAACAAGCAGAGACATACAGTATTGATCAAACAAGTAATCATTAGCTATTCCTTCAAGTAAAACAATGCAAGGCAGTAGTACCACGGTTAGCTATCCTATATATACATACATACATAATTTCCTCTCCTTCCCCTTCTCCTTTCCCACACCCCAGCTGCCCTTTCCTTTTGAGCATTTTTCTTTCATTTCACAATGTCTATTATGCCTCCTAGTTTTTATTCACTTTCAGGTTCCTACACTAGTGAGACAATACATTGCTTACACATGCAAGTCTGATGTACTTCACTTGTGAGTACAGTCCCTAGTTGTGAACATTTACCTATAAAAGCCTCAAGTATATCTTTCTTTATATCTGAGTAACATTCCATTATATGAGAGTACCACGTTTTTTATCCAATCCTCAGTGGGTGGACATTTACATTGCTTGCAAAATTTAGCAACTACAAATTGTGCCGCCATGAACATGGGTGCACATATATCGCTGTAATATGATGTTTTCAGTTCTTCTGGGAAAATACCCAGAATGGGAATAGGTGGGTTGACTGGGACCTCTAGACCCAGTTTGCTGAGGAATTTGCAAACTGATTTCCACAGTGGTTTCACCAGTCTGCATTCCCACCGGCAGTGAAGAAGAGTTCCTATTTCTCCACAGCCTTGCCAGCATTTGTAATTGGTTGATTTCTTAATGCTGGCCATTCTTACTGGGGTGAGGAGAAATCTCAGTGTTGTTTAAATTCACATTTCTCAAATGACTAATGATGTTGAACATTTTCTCATGTTATTTGCCATTTGTATTTCTTTATCTGAGAAGTGTGTGTTCATCTCAGCTGCCCATTTTTGGATTGCATCTTTCAATTTGGAGGGGCTGATGTTTTTAAATACTTTTTATGTTCTAGATAATTCTAGTTAATTCTAATTATGTTCTAGATACAAGACATTTGTGCGAGGGACAGTCAGGTAAATTATTTCCCAATTCATAGGTTTTCTTTTTACTCTGCTGGAGATTTCTTTAGATGTGCAATAACATTTCAGTAGGATGAGATCCCAGTTGTTTCTTGGATTTCATGGACTTTCATAGGTTTTTGTTTATGAACTCTCTGCCTACCCCTATGTCTTCAGGGTTTTTACCTACTTTCTCTTTCAATAGATTTAGTGTTTCTGTTTTAATATTGAGATCTGTGATCCATTTTGATTTGAATTTGCTGCATAGTGATAGACTTGGTTCTATTTTCAGTCTTTAGCAGGCGGCAAAGCAATTTTTCCAGCACCATTTATTAAAAGGGCTATCTTTCTTCCAGTGAGTTTGTTTGGCCCCTTTATCAAAGATTAGGTGGCTGAGTGTGTTTGTGGTTGTGTCTGTGTCTTCCAGTTTGTTCCATTGATCTTCTGGTCTGCTTTTTAGCCAGAACTATGTTTATTTTATTACAGTAGCTTTGTAGTATAATTTCAGTCCAGGGATTGCAATTCCTTGTTGCCCAGGATTGCTTTTGCTATTCTGGATCTCTTCTGGTTCCAGATGAATTTACAACGTGTTTTCTCTAGATTTGTGAGGTATGCTAATGGTAGTTCTATGGGAATTGCATTGAATCTCTACAAAAATGTTGGCAGTATGGCCATTTTCACAATGTTGGATCTTCCTATCCATCAGCAAGGAATATTTTTCCATTTATTGAAATCCTCTTCAATCTCCTTTTTCAGAGTACTGCAGTTTTAATTGAATAGATCTTTTACTTCTTTTGCTAGATTGATTCCTAAATATTTCAATTTCTTGTATGCTATTGTAAAAGGTATGGTTTCCTCAATTTCTCTCTCAGTCAGTTTATTGTTTTTGTATAGGAATGGTATTAATTTTGGTGTGTTGACTTTGTGTCTAGCTATACTGCTGAATTTGTTGATTAATTCACAGAGTCTTCTTGTGGAGTTTTTGGAATCTTCCATGTAAAGTATCATGTCATCTGAAAATAATAATAGTTTTACTTCTCTTTTCCTATCCCTATTCCTTTTAATTCTCTCTCTTGTCTAAGTGCTCTGGCTAATGCTTCCAGAACTATGTTGAACAAGAGTGATGACAACAGACATCCTTGTATTGTTCCTGACTTTAAAGTAAAAGTTTTCAGTTTTTGTCCATTAGGTATGATGTTGGCTATTGGTTTGTCATGGATGGCTTTGATCAGGTAAGCACCATCTATGGTAAAGACCATCTATTCCTATTTTCTGTAGAGTTTTTATCATGAATGCATGTTGGACTTTGTCAAAAGCTTTTTCTGCATCTATTGAGATGATCATACCGTTTTTGTCTTTGGCTCTATTGATATGATGTATAACATTAATTGATTTGCAAAAGTTGAGCCCTCCCTGCATTCCTGACTTGGTCGTGGTGTTTCATTTTCTTGATGATTTGCTACATTCTATTTGCTAGTATTTTATTGAGTATCGTTACATCTATGTTCTTTAGAGAGATTGGTCTGTAGTTCTCTTTCTTGGTGGGATTTTTTCTGCTTTCAGAAAGTTTAATATTTGCCTCCAGAAATGAGTTAGAGTGAATTGCTTCCTTTTCAATTTCATTCCAGAGTTTGAGGAATGTTCACATTAAATCTTCTCTGAAATTTGGTAGAATTCTGCTGTGAATCCATCAGGGCCTGGACTTTAATTTGACACTAAGTTTTTAATCACTTTTTTGATCTCATAAATTGATATTGGGTTGATCAGGATTTTTATATCTTCTTGACTCAACCTTGGTAATTTCTACACATCTAGGAATCTGTCCATTTCTTCTGAGTTTTCTGTCCTATGAGAGTAAAGATTTTCAAAGTAGGTATTAATGATCTTCTGAATCTCTGTAGAATCTGTACTAATTTCATCCTTTTCATTCCTTATTGCATGAATTTGAGTACTTTTTTGATAATGATGGTTAGGAGTTTATCAATTTTATTTATTCTTTCAAAGAATCAACTCTTTGATTCATTTATTTTTGTAGGGTTCTCTTCATCACAATTGCATTGATTTCTGCCCTGATCTTTATAATCTCCTCCCTTCTTTGGGCTTTGGACTTGATTTTTTTCTTTTTCTAAAAGTTTGAGGTGCAGCATTAGGCTATTTATTTGTTCTCTTCTGTTTGCCTTATGTGTGAATTCACCACTAACTCTTTCCCTCTGAGGACTGCTTTCATTGCATCCCACAGATTCCAGTAAGTTTTATCTACATTTTCATTTGTTTTGGGTATTTTTTAAATTTTTTCTTTAGTTTCTTCTATGACCCATTAGTTGTTCAGGAGGTTGTTGTTTAATTTCCAAGTGTTTATGGAGTTTTTGGAGTTCCTTTTGTCATTAATTTCCAATTTATTGCACTGGTCAGATAATATGCATGGGGGCTGGGGATATAGCTCAGTGGAATAAGCGCCTGCCTAGCAAGCACAGGGTCCTGAGTTCGATCCCCAGTACCGCAAAAAAAAAAAAAAAAAAAGATAATATGCATGGGATAATTTCAATTCTTTTGCTTTTAAGTAGATATACTCTGTGGGCTAGAATGTGGTCTATTTTAGAGAAAGTTCCATGTGCAGCTTAGAATAATATGTTTTATGATGTTGGGGTGGACCACTCTGTATGCATCTACTTAGTCCATTTGTTCACAGCTTTGGTTCAGGTCTGTTATTTGTTTGCTGATTTCTTTGTCCAGTTGGCCTATTTATTTGTGTCGAAGGGGTGTTGAGGTCCCGTATTACAATAGTGTTATTAATTATATGCATTTTCATGTGTGTTAAGATTTGTCTTATGTAGTTTGGTGCTCCGATATTTGGTGCATACATGTTTAGGATTGTTATCTCATCCTCTTGTAGTTTTCCCCTGACAAGTATGTAGTGACCTCCTTTATCTCTTTTGATTGTTCTCTGTTTGAAGTTTACATTTTCTGCAAACATAAAAGCTACTCTTGCTTTTTCTGGGTTACTCTTCCATGGAGGATTTTTTCCATCCATTGACTTTCAGTCTATGGACTTCCTTTTGTGTAGCATGTGTTTCCTGTGTACAGCATATCGTTCGATTTTGTTGCTTAATCCAATCTGCCAGTCTGTTTCTTTTGACTGGTGAATTGAGGTCATTTAAAGTTATGCTTATAACCGATATGTGTTGGCTTATCATTGTCATGTTATTTACTTGCTATTGGTTTCTTACTTTTTCTACCTATTTAATTGCTTGCTCTTCTTGAGGATTCCTTTCTATTATTGTTCCTGAAATTGTGTTCATTTTCTTCTGTTTCTAGAATATCTTTTAGTAGTTTTTTAAAGCATGATTTGGCATTCATGAAGTTGTTTAGTTGCTCTTTGTCATGGAAATATTTTATTTCTCCATTAAACTTGAAGGATAGTTTGGCAGGAGACATCAATCTTGGTTGGAAGCTGTTTTGTCTTAGGACCTTTAATACTTTGCTCCAAACTCTTCTTGATTAGATAGTTTGGGTTGAGAAGTCTGTCGTGATTCTGATGGGTTTCCTTTATAGTTGATCTTTTCTTTTCTCTAGCAGCTTTTAATATTCTGTTCTTTTGGTGAAGATCTGGAATCTTGATTATTATATTCCTGGGTGTAGTGTTTATGTCTAGTAGGTGTTCTACATGCCTCATTTACCTGTATTGCAGGTTCTGTTTCCATGCTTGGGAAATTTTCCTCTATTATTCCTGTAAAGATTCTTTGCATGTCATTTGTGTTGCCTGCTACTCTTGCATTGACTCCTATTAGTCTGACATATTTCTCTTTGCCTCTTCTTGAAGCTGTTGAATTGGTTTTTCATGGGTCCTTGTTGACTTTAAGAGATCCTTCCTTTCTTGATAATTATCTGCCATGCTGTCTGCAAGATCTGAAATTCTATCTTCAGCTTCATTCAAGCTGTTTTTCAAGCTTTCAGTGGACATTTTGATTTCCTGGAAATCTCTTTGAGTCTGTTTCATGCATTCTAATTCATTCCTTTATTGCTCATGTAATGTATCCATCTGTTGCCTATGTTCATCTATTCTTTTGTCTGGTTTTTTTATCTGTTTCTTCTCTACATGTGCAGAACGTTTCTTTCATTATTATTGTCATTTCATTTTTGCCTGAGAGAGTATTTCTAATCTGATCTCTTCTGTGGCCTGATGGAGTTGTTTCTTTACTTCCATTGCAATCATTTCAGCAGTTTCAGGTGTGTGTTTACCAAGTTGTCCTATGTCAATAACTCCTGGACTTGTTCTGAGTGGGGTGGAGTTCTGAGATGGGGCTTTAGTCCTTCACCTTGTCATGTTTGATGCTGGAGTTAGAACGATCAGTCTCTCTCTTCTCTGGCAGTGCAGCAAAGGTCACTCCTGGCCCTAGTTTTCTTGGTGGTCAGGCCTGACCCTCAGTGTGTGCTGAGATGCAAAGTATTATTTTGTTATATATGTTCTAGCCAGAAACACTTGAATATATATGTATTCTGGAATACACTGGACTTCATATGCTTTTTGTACATCTACACAGGAATATCTAATAACAGCTTGTGTTTATGCTGGTTACTGTTCTAACTCCTTTTTTAAAATATTTAAACTCATTTAATCATTGTAAAAGCCATGTGAGTACATAATGGGTAAAGAAACATCTATGAATGGGGTAACTGTGTTATGGAATCTGACCAAAGACATACAGATAGCAAATGGCAAGACTGAGATTCAGCTCACCTGGTAGAGTGTGGTTCCAGAAACTGAGTTTTTAAACCACAACTGTTGAGCCAGTGATATTGCTGGGCAGCACCGTGCCTGTCTGGCAAGCACAAAGTCCTGCGATCAATTCCTGGGACCTAAATAAGTAAATACATAAATAGATAAATAAATAAATAAAATAAACTACAACTGTAGCAACTACAGATTTTGAATCTGAAATTTTAGACAGATCTATAAATACAAATGTGGGAAGGGGGAATAATAGCAGTGGCATAGAAAATAAGGGATACTTTTTTCAGCAAAAAGATGATAATGTTGAATTTTTATTCATGTGAAATACAACAGGGATTACTAAAATGCCTTGATTTGATGTTATTTTTATAAATGTTTTCTTATTTTCATATTATGATGCTGTACCTCAAAATTAAATATTTAGCTGTAATATGTTAGAAATTTTCCATAATTTTGTCAGCAATTTATTTTCTTTATAAATTTCAATATATTTGGGCAACATTCATTAAGCCATTTATATCATGGTCATGCACTCACATGCTACATCATAGTGTAAATTTTATATCCTCTATAAACAAATCATTATTCTATTTCTTCTGAAGTTTTCCAAAATGTTGTGTCCAATGATCATGAAATAACTCTTTCATATATTTATTTATTCATTGCAGGGACTTCTGTTACCATGGACTGTCACTTTTCCAAAACTAGAGCTATTATTTAGAATGCCATTTACCCTTCTGTGTGAACAGATAGTTTAGCTTATGATTTTGTTAAAAGAGTCTCTTTGAAAACTTTAGGATTCACATAAAACCATTATAAGTCATTTTTCCTAAGTTAAAATTCTCATTATTTTATCTTTATCTGCTACCTTGTACCAGTATGGTATTGGTAACTAATTGGGGCAATAAGGCATAGAATCCTAATTATTATTGCCTTAATGTGAGTAGTGAATATTTAGTAAGAGACAGTGTAAGAATACCTTTTGTCAACATCGTGGATTGAATATGGATGGTGTCTCACTATTCTGTGCTTACATCAACATGTTCCTTAAACTTTACAACAGTTTAGATAATTCTCTCACTAATATTTATTGTTACTTGTTACTCCAGTCTTTCAACTCCTCCCATTACACTCAACTCAGCCTCAGAGTAAACCTTCACTTGAAAGTGCTAATGTTTGCAATTAACTGCAAAACTACTTTCAGAGAAGCTATTTGCAGACTTACAGAATGCATCCATTTGTGTGGTCACTCCAGTGATATCTGTGTTCCTTATTAAAATAAAAACTACTTGGACAAACTTACCTGTTTTGTCTTATATTTTCAACCACATGTCAATTTCAGTGCACAAAGTAAATGTAGTAAATAAGTGAAAAACTTAAAGTTAATTTAATTTCAATGAGAGATCATATGAGGGATCCAAAATTTTATAGTAAAAAGTCAGGTTAATATGATGCAGATGAGAACATAGGTATTTATGGTACTGAAAGCAGATGCACTATCAATCCAAGAGAAATCTCAAGAGCAAAACAGTTTTTTTTCTCATTGAATCAAAATAACCAAGGTTCTCATTCTATGTTACACCATCTTGTTATAAACGTTTCTTTAAATGGTCTTAAACGTTAGGAACCAAAAGTTTTTAAAAACTGAATAATCACCTTTTTATAGCCTGTTTTTGTGCACATATTTTGTGAATTCCCTAATGACTCATTTAGTATTTACTACACACTCCAGGTGGCCTTTCTAAAGCTTTCTGAGATGTGATTTAAAGAAAACATAAGATTTAGTGTTCACTAAATTAGAGGAGGCAATTTTAAAAATAAAATTTGAGGCCCTTTTTCCCTTCCATAGTTCTGGTTTCTGTGTCCAAGGGTGTTTAAGTAAACATCTAAAACTGGTTTTTATAATGGTAAGAGAATCTTGAATTTCATTTACATATTTACTGTTCACATACTGCTGTGCTGGTAATAGCAAATGCAGAGTTTATTCAAATAGTTGCTTTTGAAACACACATGCGAGGTCAAAGAATATCCAGGTGGTTCTGAGCCCTTTAGCAGATACAAATACACACAAAATGAAAATTGGAGATGGATTCCTATAATACCCTCAGGCTATGTAATGCTAATTTATACTTGAAAATTCATTCTATTCAACTCAGCAGGCTGAAGTAGCTCATCAGTGTGATAATTACAACTAAATATGAACAGAGAAGGAATTAGGGAGACAAGGGCTGCTGTCTATACTACTTTTATAGACAGGCTAAAATGAATTCCATTAATGCATACTTAGGATATTTTATGCACACTTTACACTGAAAGTGATCAGAACTTTTGAAGTAAAGATTTTGATGTCATTAAAAACAAAAGTATATTGAATGTGTTCAAGAAATAGAAGTTGATAATGATAGTATTTAGTATTCATTCAATTTTAGTATTTTAGTATTCATCTTTGTCCATTTTAAGCGTTATATTTTAAAGCCATGAAAAAAAATCATCTTAATGACTAGCCCAATACTTAAAAATATGTATGTTTATATGTGTGCATCTGTGTGTACATTCTGAACTACTTTTATCTGTTTTTAATTGGAAATGTTCTTTAGGTCATTG
Source organism: Dinomys branickii (assembly GCA_004027595.1). Classification (NCBI taxonomy): domain Eukaryota; kingdom Metazoa; phylum Chordata; class Mammalia; order Rodentia; family Dinomyidae; genus Dinomys; species Dinomys branickii. The sequence goes on along the minus strand of PVLD010000607.1, from coordinate 253,911 downwards.
TAATTCATTTGATTCATTTCCCTGAAGAACATTTTCCAGCTCCACATTGGACCTTGGGTTAGAACAAATATATCATTTCAGTAGGTGTTTTGGTTGATACATTGTGTCAACTTGGGGAATCTGAAGGTTTAACTGAGTGATTCAGCAGGAAGCCACAGTGCTTACTTTGTACACATCCTAAGCCTGTGGAAGAGGAGGGCATGGAGATTGTGTGAGAGTTACACGCCCCCTGAGTGGGGGTAGGCTGTTTACAATGTAGGGGAGAAAAGGAGGCTGCTTGCAGTCATTCTTCCCTTTTGCTGGTTGGTTTTGCTGTGCTCTGCTGCCCTGAACATTCACCCTCTGCCATGTGCCACTCTGCCTCTAAGCAGCCATGGACTGAAACCTCCACAAACTGTAAGCTAAATAAACCTCTCCTTTCTTCATTTTGGGTGTTGGGTATTTGTCTCAGCAACAAGAAAAAAGTAACCAAGACAGTGGGCTTTATACATTTTTGGAGTCCAGTTCTGGTACAACTTGAATATCTTTAAAAAAGTAATATGTGCATCTCTAGAATTCTTTAAATGGGGTACTAGGGTAGGAAATCATCAGAATATATTCTGCATTGACATCCCACTTGTCAAATATGTTCTTCCACCATCTTACATTTTAAAATCATGTGTATTTACTAAAGTAACGACTCTAACCTCAATAATTCAATCTGCAGTAAAATTCTACATAGTATTTTTCTGTTCTGTTTCCTAAATTTGGTCTCATTGACATTAATTAGTTCAGTACAGCAGATAATGGTTTTATAGATTAAGCATAGCTCATGTAGTTACCAAACTTACCTATTTCAGTGTTGCTTCGCGCCAGCATTGTGAACTTCACATGACAGCCTCAGTCTTCTTACCTGTAAAAGGAGATAATGACGTCTACCTTACTTAACTGTTTTAAGATTACAGTAACATAAATAAAAGCCTGACACAAAGTTAGCACGTTTGTAATTTCTTTCAGTTTCTCTAATGGGTGAGCTATTATTACTTAAAATACATCATTTTTATTTATTCTATTGCTTGTGTTAGGCAGCTAACGTTTGCGGACTCTGAGGATCTTGATGGAAAATTGTAATATATGATTTGTTATGGTTTAGATTTTAAAAGGCACATGTGTTTGGAAGGTGATTGGATCAGGAAGGTACTATATCCATCAGTGTATTTTCCTGTTGATGAATTCAGTAGTTCAGATCTGCTGGGATATGGGACCTTGTCAGAGGGATGAGTCACTGGGACCCAACTTGGGAGGGTGTGTTCTTGTCCCCAGCTCCTCGCTTCACTTTCTTCTTCCTGGTGCAGAGTTGGCCAACTTTCTCCTGTTATTCCTTTCATCGTGACTTTTCTCCCTTGTAGCCAGTCACTCATGGACTGAAGCCACTGGAAAATGATCCAAGTAAATCTTTCCTTGTGTAATGAATTTCAGGTATTCTGTCTCAGCAACAGGAAAGGAGTTAAATCAACGCAACCATAATAAGGTACAGTAGAATGTTAGAACCCTACAGATCATTTAGCGGCCTCATAGCAATAACAACTTCAGATAATATGCCCTCTACAACGCATGTGTGGGTTTTATATATATGTATATATGTGTGTATGTATAATTACATATATGCATATAGCTATATATAGTTAGATATTATGCATGTTAACGTATGGATACAAAATGTATGGATGCCCCAGTTCCCTCAATTCCAATTCCAGGCTTAGAACTAATATAACCTATGCTCACATTGTTGTATAATTTAAATAATCTCTTTTATTTTAAAAACTTAATACAGCCTAAATGCTATGTAATTAATTCTTATACTATATGATTTAAGAAGTAATGACAAGAGAAAAAACTGTGCATGTTCAGTGCAAATGATTTTCTTCACATACTGTCAGTTCATGGTTGGTTCGATCTGCAGATGCCGAGCCACAGATTTTAGAGAGCTGATTATAGATAAAACACAGCAGAGGAGGAAGAATGATAGAATAGAAAGATGAAATCAGATGCTCCAGCTCAGAGTCTAGAAATAAGAAATTCAAGACACGTGCAAGGGAAAATGTTGACTAAAATGAGCCAGAAAAAGAAAAAAGAATAGTTGCAAAATCAGCAGTTTGTACAATAGGGGATTTAGCACTGTACGTTCCCTGTATTTCGCTTTTCTCTGTCTCAAGCACTCCTTCCTCTTCATCACCATTATCATGAAGCCTCCAGGGCTTGTTAAGAATCTTCTTCAGCCAGTCTGATCCTTGAGGGATGACTCTTCCTCGGAGCACCTCGGGGCTTTTTGTTTTTTTACTGAGGTAGCTCTGTAATACACAAAACTGTGGTTTAAGATGGGAGTGATAGAGAATAGATAGATAGATAGATGATAAATAGGCAGAAAATATATATTATGTTCGAAGCTCTGTTGCAATAAATTTCTACACATGATTTTTCATAATCTCAGAAACTAGACATTTCAGACAAAGCATCTTTTACTTTCTTTCCATTATTCTCAGCACACTAAATACTATACCTTCAACTCAGGGTAAGAGGACAAGATTTGTCAAGTTACAGAGAAAGTATTCTTCAAAAATAAAATATTTCCAGACAGTATAGCACAGTAGTTCTTCCACATCATTCCTTTCTAGACCATCTGCACAGCCGTAACAAAGTACTGCAGACTGGGTTGCTTGTAAACATCAGAAACATATTTCTCAGAGTGCTAGAGGCTGGGAAGTCCATGATCAGGTTCCTGGAAGACTCAGGGTGACTGGCAAAGGGCTGCTGTAGAAGGTGTGGAAGGCACCTTCCTGGTATGTCCTCACCTCAGGGGATGGGCAAGAGATTTCTCTGGGTCCTTTAAATAGAGGCACTAATGCCATCTTTTGCTCTCATGACCCAGTCACTTCTTAAATGACTGCTCCAAATATCTCATTGGAGATTAGGTTCTGAAATACAAAATTTTGAGGAACAAATAATTCAATCCATAGAAACATACACTTCCACTAAAATGTATCAATGTATTCATATGTCTGAAGTAATTTCTTAAAGATAATAGGCTTTTTATGTGATTATCACTTTAAAGGGACTTTGTATTTGGGGGCATATCTAGGATTGTTTCACATCTCTAGTGTGTAACTCAGGCAACATTTCCCAAAATGTGTTGAAGAGAATTGAATTATTTACATAGAGATAAAGACTTTACTTCCCACTTGTAACTATACTCTTTAGAAATTACATGTAATTTAGCTGTTAATGCTTCAGTGTTTTTTCTCCAATTCTTTTATAACCATTAAATATTTGGACCCACGAAAAAGGTGCAGTCAATAACTCCATTATTGTTCAAACACTGAGCATGAAAGTGTGGGAGAGGAGAGAGGAAGGGGATGATGAAAACAATGTAAGTAAAAGGAAGAAACCAAAGTGAAAAATACATGTCTTAGTGACATTTTCATCCCTGAAACACAGTCCTGGACACCCACCACTGACGGAGGAGGGGAGGCTTCGTTTGGCGAGGCCCTGGCAGAGGGGCCTAAGGGAGAAAGCTGCTCCTTTTGTGGTGGCCCAGGAATCAAGGAGGAATTAAGGAGGGGGCTGAATCCTTCCAGGCCACACGCCCGAGACAAGCCTCTAAACAGCCTCCCGCCCCACAGCGCTCTCAGCCGCTGGACCCTTAGGCCGTAAGCCCACTGCTGAGCGTGGCGTCCCGTGCTGCAGTCACGTTCCCGAAACCCGCTGCGAGCCTGTGAGATGTTCGGTGACGTGCTGAGCCCATACCATAAGAGTTCTCAAAACCTTACCGCAGAGGTTCAGTGGAAATAAGATCAGTTGTAACCAGTGTTGTAAAGGAGACATGTTTAGCTTGTTTAATATCTGTACATACTAAATATTTCAAACACTGAGCATTTTCAAAGATTTCTTGGATATTAGACCATAAGGTACTGGAGAAAATCCAAAAAAATGAATAAAGACTTAATGTTTAGATCCAATTATAATTTTTTAAGAAATTAAAGGTCTTTTTCCAGATAGATTTTGAAAGTTAAACAAACAACGTTAAGTAGTATTGAATTGTTTCCTTATTTCTCTTTGAACAATAGTGAAGGATAAAAGAAAACATTATTCTGAAAATTATTATTTTCTCATAACTTGAGCTAATGTCACAAATGACAACTTGGACCAAACTTCAAGACATTTTGTATTTCCTCCAACTCAAAAAGAACAATTTTTAAAATACTAAAAATAATATGAGATTCTAAGTGAAATGACAAAGTTTGTTATGAGTGTGACAGCCGTTGTACATTTTAGTATATTTTTAGGTGATTTACTAGCAGAGGAACCCTTGACTCTGTGTAAACAGGTGTGGGCCCTGGGACACTTGGAAATATACATGTCATGTGTATGTTTAAATTGTCAAAACGATAAAGATATATAGGTGATTATGCTGGGATTGAAAAGAATTTGGTTGAAAGCATCTGAAGGTCGTGTCAAGAATTTACAGAACTATGCTAAGACGGTATTGCAATAAAGCAGGAAGCTCTGAGAGGAGAAAAGGTAACGTAGCAGATGGGGTGACAGCAAGGGGAAGGCAAGAAGTTCACACCTGTGCATCCTTATGTTAAGTGATAGGAACGACATTAGGTAAAGGTTAACTGTAGTTAACTCTAACTGTCTGTCCAAACTTTAGAAAAACTCTGCAAAGGTAGGTTGAGACGTCACTCATATCACTCTAGAAAACAGTTTTCAAGATAGTGTGTTTCAAATGGAAAGCTCTGGGCTAACTTGCTGTGTGTGCGTGTTATGTATACATAGTTGAGGTCATATATTTTGGTTTTCTTCAGTGCTCTGGGCAGCTCTTGTAGGAACTATCTGTCGTTTACCACACACCTACTGATTATGAAGAATTTGTATGACATAAATACATTATTTCAGCTTTAATATTTATTCTAGCAATTTTCTGAAATATAGGTACCAGGCAATTGAACTTTAATATTTCTATGTACTCTACATACTGTATCTTAAAAATTATTACAAGTTTTATGAAATCTTGCATTTTAGTTTTAAAACCATATAAGAATGTCAGAACTCTGGATTGGCTCATAATTTGATAATTTTGGCATTCTGGGAATGGTTAGTCAGAGTTTTATTGAGGGAAAGGATGAAATCTGAGATGTGGGGAGGAGAACCGGGCAGCACATGTACGAGGGAAAAGTTATCAACTCTTGAGAGCCAAGCAAACCTGTTGCCCAAGTCGGTTCCAGTTCCAGACTTGAGCATTCCTGCCAGCAAGCCAAAAGCCCTGCAAGTAATTGTATTCACCTCTCCTGGAAGATATTTAGCAGCACTAGTTTTAGGGAAGTGTGTCCCTTGTGGCATCTCGTCTATTATTTCTTTCACAAGGCACGCTCTCTTGCACTGGCTCTGGTAAAAGAGCAGCCAGATTTGAAGCATCATGCAGTTTGCGAGACTTTAGTCTCAACATTTAACCCCTCAGCTTCCTTTTGCTAAAACTATAAATGAAGAAGAGGAGGATGGTGGTGTCCCTGATGATGATGACACTAAGCACAGAAATAATACTATATTCCACATGTGCCTCTTCTCAGTGTCCAGTGAAATAGTGCCTGTAACACTTAGAAGGATATAGCATCTAAGCACAGTCTCTGTATGTCGACCCTTGCTAAGCCAGACAGCATGCTCGCCCTGTGTTGTGTTCTAGTACATATGATTTTCTTGATTTTCACACATCACTGGTGACACTAGCAAGATCACTACTTTTTTTTTCCGAAATCTCCGAAAGCCATCCACCCATTGCACTGTCATATAATTCAGTCCTAAAATCATGTTAGCCTAATTCGTTCTGAAAGAACTCAGCACAATTATTTTGTGTCATGAAGTATCCCTGACCATTCCCTGACATTTCCCTATTTCCCAAATTAGGGCAGAGATACCTAAGTAACATAATTCTTATGAAGCTCCTATGTCTGTGATAGATGTTTAGCGCAGGGCTGGACATATGGTAATGCCGCACACCCCTCCCCCTTCCCATATGCTATTCTGTTACCTTTCAAAGGCCTGTTGCTGTTGTTTCCTACTGGCTCTTTCCATTAAAACAGACATTGGTAACATTATTTGATTTTAAATGAGATTTAATTTGTCCTAGTTTATCCACTCTCACTGACTTTAAATTTTAAGTATGGACTGTAAAGATTGATTCTATTGAAGGAAAATCAGATTGTAGGGAAGATGAAGAGGAATATTTGTAAGTAAGCCTTCTTTTGGTGTCTGAGAGGGGTATAAAGCTGATTTTGGAAACACAAAATTTCTACCCCATTGTAGTTTCTTGAAGAGGGTAATAAGAAAAAAGAGTGGGGTGCCTAGGAATGTCCCCTCTCTTCAACTGCTCTCTTTGACTTCTGAAGAATCCATGTCTTTTGGGCAAGGTATGTAGGCCCATGCCTGTAATCTCAGCGCTCGGGGAGCTGAGGCAGGAGGATTGCCGTGAGTTCAAGGCCAGCCTGGGCTACATGGTGAATTGAAGATTAGCCTGAACTATATAGTGAGCCCTCTCTCAAAAGAAAAAAAAAAGTGTTTCCTCTCCATTGTTCTGATTATCCAGATTCCACCTTTCTTAAGGCTTCTCCAACTTCAATGACCAAAAGCCCTGTAGAATATGTCAATAAACTTCAGTATAAAGCGGAGTGTAGATGGCCTATATTCCCTGAAAAATAACAAAAGAAAGGATTGATGAGGTGGAAATTCCTACCTGAAGCCTAAGAAAATTAACCCTGGTACAAGGTATAAAGGGTAAAGCTTTCCAAATGGAAGAATTGACTCAGGCTGTATGTTTTGTTATGTGTTTCTGCATGGTGTCTGGGGCTGGGCAGGTTTGCTGTGCATGTGAAGTTAAACAAATTGTTATATGGTGTTTAAAAAAGTTTTTCATATTGAGATGTTACTTTTAGATAATGGAGGACCAACAATTTTACTATATGTAATAATATATTAAAGTTACAACTAATGACATTTGCATTATTACATTATTAGGCTTATTCCACCAGAAATTATCAGGCTTGTATTTATTTGTGTCATGAAGATGTACCAGTAGTGTCAAACTTTTTCAATTTCTGTAGACTCCTGTTATTTTAACTGTTTATTTTGGAGGTGGGGTATTTTACTCAAGAAAGTAGCAAGTAACTTCTGTAAAAGAAACATTGCTTATTGAATATGTGTTTGTTGCAGTGAATTTAAAATACATTTTCACATCTATGATTATGTGCAATTTATCCAAATCAAGAAAGCATTCAAATTAAGCTTCTGACCAAAAGATGTATGTGAAATGACAAGAATTTGCCTTGAGTAAGTAAATAACTTCAATCACTAAATACGTATTTGACTATTGTCTGAAATCACTGAAAAGGTTTATAATTTTATATAATTTAAAATTTAAATTCATCCATCAAACCTTGTATATTCTGCAAATATTTATCGAGGTCCTCTTGTGTGCCAGGCAGTGATTGGTCCTCTGATGTGCATCTCTAAAGGAAGTAAAGTTATATGCTGAGGAAATTATCTTGTAATAGACAAAGATGGTCCAAAACTATTTCATGAGGTTAGTAGGTGCTATGGAAAAAATTAAGCATGTAACAGAGTTATAGAGTATGAAGTTTGTTTTCTGTATTTCAGAAAACACATATGGTACTTATGGGGCATATTGAACACAGTATTTTAAAAAACACAAGGAAAATCCTTCTAGGGTACAAAGAGTAATTCAGATCTTTAAGTAAAATAACCATAGTTGTAGTTGTTTTAACAATAAGGCTTACTAAAAATGCATAGTTAAAAGTCAAGGAAGAAAGAAAAAATATACAGTCCTTAAAATATTCTTGCTATCTGTGATTATGAAATGTCATAATTAATATAAATAAGTTTATACTGAAATAACCTTTCTCTTAAGGAGAAAGTAATAAAGATGATTATCTCCAGCTGTCCAGTAGATAACCTAGGACTGTGGACACCAAAAAGAACATGATTCTGACTGAAGAAAATATCCCCTGCTTCTTCTAGAATTTAATATATGATCAGGAAGTCTTACTATATAAAGTCTTTACTAGTATCTAGATCTTTCTTTATTGTAAGTAAATACTAAATTTCAGTCAATCTGATGAGCACAGAAAAAGGATGTTAAAAATATACACTCTTGGGACGAAGGAAAGGAGAAAAGAAAAAGACAAAAATGTATGTATGTATATATGAATATACATATATGCAGGAGGGCTAACATGGTTCTACTATTGTATTATATCACTTAATGCTAAGCAATAATCGATGACGGGTTATTTGATCAATCTTGTATGTCTGTATGTGTTATCCAGAACACACACTTCGAAGATATCAATAGGTAAAGCAGCAACTATTGGTGTTTTTTGTTGTTGTTGTTGTTGTTGCTGTTGTTGTTGTTAGCCTGTTTTGTTTTTTGTCTTTGGATTTTTGGTTTATGTGTTTTTTCTGTTGTTGAGAGGATTAATTGTCTGACTAAATTTGTATGTCTGTATATGGGTTCATATATTTACACTTGGAAGATATCAATGGATAAAGCAATAACCACTGTTGAGACCATGTCACCTTGTCTATAGATTAGTTGTGATTGTACTATTTTTTATGCTAATTGGTGTCTGTTGGTCAATATGTTTTTGTACTTTTATTTTAAAAAAATATATATATATATATACACTCTTTGGCATGTCTGACAATTAGTATTGCTGGGTTTGCTAGGTGCCAGGAGCTGCACTCTGAGCAAAGAGCACAATACAGCCTCATCCTCTTGGCTGTAGGTGATGGGATATGGATATGCCATGTGTTCAGGTAAGGCTATGCCATGAATACCGTGAAAATAGAGCACTGAGGACTAAAAGGAGGATGCAAATGATACAGGTAGACTGAAGCTTCTGGAAAAGCTTTTTGCAAGAAGAGCGCTTAGTCTATAGTAAGCACTCGTTGAACCTTTGACCCTGCCATGTGCCCTTGTTATGTTAGATCCAGAGAAGGCATATGTGAGAACATGCTTTTTCTACTTGTCTTGAGAAGTGCAGTCTTTAAGGAAATAGCCATAACTAAAAGTGATAATTGCTTCAATAATTGAATATACAAAGTGCATAAAGAACTGAAAGAAGGAGAGAATTTAACAGTTTTAGAAGAAAATACAAAACCCAGTTTTCTACTGTGGCTAACAGGCATATGGACTCAAAGCATAGTTTTTAATATCTGTAGATACCAAATAAGGTTTTTACATTCATATTTAGATTTTCAGTTTTCCTACTCTTGCTGAATGTATGAAGCCATTCTTAACTCAGCATTGCTTCAAGCTCAACCCTTTAATAGTGCAGATTTTATTAGAGGTCTTAACTGATATTGGCTGGAGAGAGGTGAAAAAATACAATTTTCAGTAGGAGATTTGCATTAGATAGAGTAGTTATAGGCTGTAGCATCTCCCCTGTAATTTTATGAGAATGGTATTTCCCTGGCTTTCACTGTGTGATTGCTGGTTACCTTCTGTCAGTGAGCAACAGTCTTACTGCAAAGCAGGAGCACAACCCTTCTCTTTGTCTCCGTGGTCAAACCAATTACTTCTTAGAAAGTCGGATTTTTTCAGAATGACCATGTACAGGAGCAAACGCAGACACCAGAGATGTAAGTAGATCCTGACCCAACTTTTTCATATGACTGTGGTGAAGAAAACATACTTGATTTCTGAAAAGACTAATCTGACTTCTTTAGATATATTCTGGTAGTGGAAAAGATCTGTAGCTCTTTCTATCCTAACCTTTATCTTTATCCCTGTAACATGTTTGAAAGATGTTAGGGGGAGAGGGGATAATTCGCTTGTTACTATGGAAACCTTTGGAAAGGTTTACAAAATCAACAGAGAAACAGATCAAATGCAATTTCAGTCTAGCTCAGCATCCTTCATACAGGCACAAGCACTGGACAGTTCTCTTTTTTGCTTTTCTAGGAGTGATAGATTTTCTTTCCTGGAAGTCAATTGAAAGGTTTGGGAAGCTAGCCTGAAACTTCTGTTTATTCATCCAATTTCAATTACAACTCTCAGGGGAAATAAAACAGTTCGGAATGGAAGAGAGAGAGAGTTAATTGTGAATGACAAGCTGAATATTTAACAGACTATTCACTGCTAAACTTCTTAAAGTGTATTTATAACGTGATTCACTACGGGCACCATTTCAAAGGGTTAAAGAGTCATCCGCAGTCCACCTTAAAGGACCTGACTCTGCCTAGCAAGGAGCAGCACAGTTACGCTGCCTAAAGTCCACGACAGAGATGACTATGGAACTGAAAACCAAGATTGAACTCAAAATAACTCTTATAATAAAACTGTCTATGTTAAAGCAATATGCCTGCCGCAAAAAGCTTTCCTATCACATCTCTCTCTAGTGAGTCTAACTCTTTAGTACTTTATATTTTCTGTTATGTGAAGTAGATAGTAACATATTGAAACCAAAACTGCCTGTCATTGACTCTATTTACCAACCTAGTTGGGTAACAGCAACTTATTCCATAGTGAATGCCTGCACTTTTTTATTTTTCTTTATGTCTTTAGATGTTAGCAAATATTTTTAAAATGCAGAGAGTGTATCGGCAGCAATCTACTCAAAACCTAGTATATTTGTGTGTATATATATATTTCTTTATCATGATTAATTTATTTGATCTATTTTCACTTAAAATGTGAAAACTAAAAATTGCCTTGTTCAAAGTTTTATGCACCACAGAAAGCTCTGAGGGATAGCACTGCCCACTTGATTCCATATGCCTTTTAACATCAGCTTTCTCCTGTAATCAAGAAACAGCCTAAAATAGCTACTGTTATTTCTTATAAAATGATTGCTGTCAAGTCTATAAATATATTGCTGATTAATTTACTTGTGATTTTTCTCCTACAAGAGTGAATCTAAATTATGCATATGCTTGAAAATCATCTTCACCTTTACTTCTGTACACCCCTTTGATTTTTCTCCTTGTGGGCAATCGTTGCCTTAATGGACATGGCAAATAAATGGTTTGCAGAACAGTTTTTCCTAGTCTTTCCCCTAAAATGTGCTTGCTGAAGTCTGCGATTAAGCAGCAGGAAGAGATTGTGAATTACATGAGACAAGTCAGAGGATGTATAATTACATGGGCATGGACACAGTAGGGTATACTAGAATGGTTTAGTTAAAAAAAAAACTAATATGTTACTTACATTTAATTATATCACTTAGCTGTATTAGGTTGTGTTAACTGTTTCTGTATTCTAATAACATAAAACATCAGGGACATAATAAAATTAAAATATACAGATAGCTTTGCAATAAAAGCAAATAGAACCCTTAAATGAATCTCTACCTTACACTGATAATATTGGCAAGAGTGTGGGATGTAATACAATTGTTTGCATTCAATGAGTATAGAAAAATACCTAAATTGTCCTATATCAAAATCCAAGGTATTTCCATTTTCAATTGTATCTTTTATGCATGTGTATTTGATCTTGTAAAAGCCACAACTCACCTAGAGATAATTGTACTCCAATTAAGGCACTGATTGCACATTTAACAAAAATTGCCTTGTGAGAAAAAGATGTTCTTGTGATTTTCTTTAAAATTGGTACATAAGTCAACTTCTTAGTTTCCTCATTTTCTATTAATTTCGTACAATACCTCTTAGTGAAAATAATGCAACTTCCTTAAGAGAAATGGGAAAGGCACATTTGACCGTGTCAGGGGTTTGAAGAAAGAGAGAGAAAAGATGCCTGAGTGAGAGGATTTAAGGTGTAATTAGTGCTGAGCCTTTGAAAATGTATGTAGGGTTTTGAAATTTGTTACTTACTCCTGTCTACACTGGCTATTTAGTGTGTGAGAGACAGGGAGAGAGAAAAGTCCTCCTTTCCTTTCCTTCTGACTTAGCAGTTGCTATGGAGAATGAACAATCTCAGTTTCCATTCAGGTAAGAGATCTTCGCTGTGCATAACCGCACAGTGGCTTTCAGTTGGACACAGCATATACTAAATGGCATTGAAAAATGTTTGCATGTGTCAGGTGTTAATTTTGTTGGAGCCAAATAACTAGAAATCGCTTCCAAGAAGTCTAGTCTTACAAATCAGGTTGACTTAGGAATCATGGTTATTTTGAATAACTTTTACATTTAAATTGAATTTATTTATATATATCAAACAACATTAAAATGTGCAGTTTATGTTTAATTTTGAAAATCTTTATAGTATGTGTAAAACAAGGAATACTTTTAACTTTCTGCACTGAAAATCCAGATGACCTTGAGAAAACATTTTTTGCCTTTTAACGAAACATGGAGAACTTTTAAAGAAATGAATACGTTCTTGGAATACAGACTTACAGAAAAAGTAGAGTGGCATCTACCTGACATTGAATATAGAATTTCTTAACACAACCCACATGCAAATCAAATAGTACAAATATAGCTTTCAGTGTATAAAATTTTATCTTATTTTGCAGGAATAGAACAGATACTCATTTCTGACTGCTATTACGGATATACTTGATGGCAACTTCAGGAAATGATGTACTATCCATTATGGTTCTCTGTTTGTAATTTGGGCCAACACCTACCTCCATAGGTGGCAGTCTTTTCTGAAACTTAACAGACTGTGCTGGGAAGAAGCTCTCCTCTAGTACCTTCCATCTTTGGCCCTCAGTGCCTCCACACGGAGGTCTCCACACGTCAGTGTCCACCTCAACACATTTGATCATTTCTCCTTTGGTAACATAGGTCGGGGCTCTGAGTTTATGTACTTCCAATCCATGAGTGACCATGTGGTGCTTAAAAGGGTTCTAGAATCCATAAGAACATTAATCATTGCCTGTAGGATAAAGAAAATGATTAATATATATGAAAAGACATGGATGAAAGTACATAATCACATGCATATATCGGTGTTATATGTTTAAGTTTTGAGATATGCTTACTAAAACATACATTTTTAAAACTGCACTATTCCCCAATGTATACATGAATGAAACCATCACATTATATCTCATAAATATATGAGTATAAATATTACATGTTGATCAAAAAAAATTTTTAATATGGTACTAAATTCTTAATAGGTTGGAATACCGTATTTTAAAATAGCTATGTGTGGAGCATATCTGTAATCCCAGGTGCTTAAGAGCCTAAGGAAAGAGAATAACAAGCTCCAGGCCATCCTAGGTAATTTAGTGAGACTCTGTCTCAAAATAAAGTTTAGAAAAGATCTGAGGATATTGCTTACAATTAGAGCGCTCCCTTAGTATGCACAAGGCTCTGGGTTCAATCCTCAGTTTAAAAGAGAGAGGGAGTGGTGGGAGAGAAAATCTATATCATATAGAGATATTATATTTCAACTTTTTAATATCCTCATTCATAAAAGTTGAAAATGCCTAAACTAGAGAATGAATATAAGCATGACTTATGTCATAGACATGGATATATTTGTTATCCCCTCACTACTTGCTGTGACCATCTACGCTGTTTCCTTTACTAAGCTACGAGATTTTCTTCCACACTGCCTCTTTGCTCTCATCTCCACATGCTGACTGTCCCCCTCCCTGGCAGATGGCGTTCATCCGCAACTCCACACAGAGAAGAGGGTTCACTCCGTTCTGCACCGCTCGTAGAGGTCTCTCTAGCTCCCAAATCACATTATTCTGTTTCTTCTTCCTTTGCAAGCGATGTAATTTTGTGTATTTCAACAATTCTATCATTTATAGGGAAATTTTCGTTTCTCCCGTTAACCTCTAACTTTGTCTTGGGTGAGATCTTCTTTCCTAACATCCTCTTTTGTGACATTCTCAGTGCGTAGTATTGTGCTCTGCCCCACACAATCCGTAACTGCCAATCAAGTGCATTCGTTCAAAGATGCGCTTTTGCTCACCTTTCACCTCCCGCTTTGTTTCTTCCTTTGTTCTGGTGCTGGGGGGGGTGGCAATAAATAACTATTTTTAACAATGAGAAAATAAAATAAATATAAGTATATAGGATGCCAGTCATGCTAAGTACTATGGAGAAAAAATTAACTAAGACAGAAAGGGGTTTTGACAGATGAAGTAGAGAACACCTATTTTATTGTGGGGTAGTTAGGAAAATCCTCTCCTATCAAGGTGACGTCTAATCAGACATGTGAAGAAAGCTAAGAGAAGCTTTGCTTCTCTGCATATTTCTAAACAGAAGCAGCATAGGCAGTCCTTGGAGACTCTGGGGTAACTGAAGACCCAAGGGCCTCAGCGAGGAAAACCAATGGCAATAAGTGTGATCAAAATCAATCGCGCAGCTGGCCGTAGTGGCACATGCCTGTAATCCCAGATCTTGGGATGCTGAGGATGGAGATCATTGTGAGTTTGAGGTCAGCCTGGGCTACAAAGTGCATTCAAGTCCAACCTGCACTGCATAGTGAGACCCTATCTCAAAAAGGGCCAACAAAATAAAACAAATGGGGGCCTTGAGTGAATAGAGTAAAACTGTTTATGTGGAATTTAGTTTAATCTAACAGTAAATTTCATTTATAATTAAATTCATTATATACTATGCTTTAAGAACCAACTACCTAACTTTTAGGTGACTCATATTTTAATAAAATAACAGTTATAAGAATGAATATTTTAATCATTACATTCTCAGGCCCTAATTTTATTCTTTATGTGTATGACTACACATTCATTAGTGAGCCTATAATGGCAAGCAATGAAACCATTAATTGTAAAAAAAATCAATCTGTGGTTTTCCAAGACATAAGTATATATTACTTGACCAGGAATATTTTCCAATTTATCTTTTCATAAATATCTCTGGAATAGCCTTTTAGCCTTTTGGCTAAGATTAAGTATAATTATCCTTGCATTATTGATAGATACATCAGGCCTTTCTCTCTTTAAAATCTTTCCATCAGAGAAAATCCATTAATAGTTTGATACAATTGCTATAAACATTTGCGGTGATAAACAAGCCTGTCAGCAGTTTCAATAGATACAGAATTTGTTCCTCAATGGTCAGCATGAATGATAGGCTCCGTGTTCTGTGATTGTGAAAAAAGTGAGTTGTTTGAGCTGTGATGTGTTTATTAACACTGTATGTTTTAGACAGTCTCTGTTATAATTACTGAAATTGTTTATCATAAATTAAGCAGCAAGGTAAATATGGATTAGTATTCAAATTTATTTATATTAATATTGTGATCTCTTTATAACATGAAGCCAAGATAAATCTCTATTAATTGCCATATTATTTAATGTCTCAAATACCGATATTCTCTATTACAGTTAAATATGTCATCTAGGTTTTCAAATGTGATCTGAAGTGTGGTTGGTAAAGGGCTTCCAGAGGACAATATTAAATTCAATCCTTGATTTCTCTGGTATTGATGCTTGTTGGGAATTACGATCTGACATCTAAAACTTCTACATGCTTTTTTCTCTCAAGTTCTCCCATGAATTCTAGAACTGGAAGGGATTGAGAAGTTACAGCTTTATACATTGCTCCATGGAATTATGCCTGCATGGATCGAATAGGGATGATCTGATTGAGCATGCACATCGGAACCATGGTTTTCAAGCAGAGATGTACAACAGCTGACTGATAACACCCCGATACAGATTTGAACTTAAATGAAAATATATATTGGTCACCCTCACACCCTTAATCACAGTCTTTAGAGGCCCTAGTCAGTGGCTGTTTCTGCCTGCAGGAATCAATCTCCCCACTCTCCCTCTCTCTCTCCCACACCTCTCTTTTTACGTCTTTTTCCTATGTAACAATACTCCATACAGTTTGTTTCTTTTGTACAGGGTGAGCACTTGTACATTTTTCCTAGCTTCTCTGTTTTCCAAAAACAACTTTGCTACCAAGCACCACCTGCACTGTTACCTTCCCTCTTATAGGAATCTGTGCTACATTTACCTTTAGATTTGCATATGGCACTGACCTCCAAGTATTCAAATAAATGGTCTGTGTAGTATGTCATTTATCTCTTCAAAGTATATTACAGTAAAATGAAGTAGAATTGTATTTACTGAGTACAAATTATATATGTGAAACAACTATGTACTTAACAAAATAAGATTGTGTGTGTGTTTGTGTGTGTTTGTGTGTGTGCGCACGCATGCACGTACGCACATGCAGTGCTGGGAATTGAACCTAGGGCCTTGACATTGTAGGCAAGTGATCTGCGGTGAAATGTTTCCCCAGCCCCAAACTTCTTTTTAAAGTCAGACAACAATCTGTCTTTTTAAAATACTATCATACGTGGTTTGGAAATATTTTCTCCATTCCGTTACTTCTTCCCTCTGTTGATTTTTTTGTTCTTGTTCTCGTTTTGCGTAAGCTTTTTATTTTATATTTTTATTTTAAAGAGAAAAAAGATAATAAAATAACAACAACAAAGACAAAAACAAAACAACACCAAAGCAATAAAAACAGCACAGGATTTCAAAACAAGATGATAGGAATTGGCAGAGGTTGTTATATTACATATTGTTATCTTCCATGAAGTTGCTCGGATTACCGGGTGTAAGAAAAGTCAGTATAATCCCATCCATCTTTACTTGTGTTGTCTATACTTTTGAAGTCATATGCAAAAAAAATTACCCCAGACCAAAGTCAAGAAGTTGTTACCCTATGGTTTCTTTTAGTGGTCTTAGAGTTTTAGGTATTATATTTAAGTCTTTAATTCAATTTAGTGCTTTCTTTTTTTCCTACTTTGAGACAAAAGAATGTCTAATTGTATTCTTCTGCATGTAGCTGTCCAGTTTTCCCAACACTATTGATTGAGCAGACTGTACTTTGCCCATTATGTGATCTTGCCACCTCTCTCAAATTCAGCTGCTTATAAATGTAAGGATTCATTCTGTGCTCTGTACTTTGTTTTCTTTGGTCCATGTGTCTTTTCAAATGCCTCCTCATGTAGTAACAGGTTAACATGCGAAATGTGTAATGATCTAATTGGGGAAAAAATGGGCAAAGTACTTAAAAAATCATTTCCACAGAGAAGATACACAAATGCCCAACAAGTAAATGGAAAATACATTGGGCTTCACTAATCATCATGGAAATTGAAACCACAGTGAGGTATCACACTGCACCTCTTACAGTGATGCTTACCGAAAAGACAAGTAAAAGGTGGTGGCAAGGATGTGGTGGAAAAGCACCCTATTCTTTGTTGGAGGAAAATGAATTGGTGTAGACATGATGTAAAACAGCATGGGCGTTCTTCAAAAAATTAAAAACGGAACTATCAAGTAGTCCAGCAATTCTACCTTTGAGTATATAATCACAGTAAATAAAAGCACTTGTCCCCAAAATTACCTGCATTCCCATGTTCTTTGCAGAAATATACAAATTAATCCAGATATGGAACTATCCTAGATGTTCATTGACATATGACTGGGTAAAGAAAATGTGGAGCATAGGAATATTATCCAAGGTGATACAGAGGAGTATCATTTGTGACAATTTGAATGAATTGGAGGTCATGCTGCTAAGTAAAATAAACCATGCATTGGACAAATAGTGCAAGAACTCATATAAGGGGTAAAAAGTGGAACATATAGAAACAGTAGAATGGTAGTTGCCATAGGTTTTGGGGAGGAGAAGTGGAAAGATATTGAGCAAGGGATGCAAGATTTGAGGTGGAAAGGATCGATTCAGAAGATCTGTTGTAGAATACGGTCACTATAGTCACAAATATGTGTTTTATGCTTGAAAATCACTTAGATATTACTGTTCTCACTTCAAAGACTGATAAATATATGAAATATTAGATGTATTAATTAGCTTGTTAGCCACCCCACTATATATATGTAGATACATTATATATATATATATATATATATATATATATAACATCACTATTTTGCGCACTATAGATACTTTTTTGTCAATTAAATAAAATTACTGACAAAATCACCAGAATTTTAATATAATTATGATAAAAATAATCTTCATAAGTATTTATTGGGGAGTAGGATAGGATAGAACATAGTTTCTTTATGGTTTAACATGGCCCATTGTTAGAAGATCAGAAAGCACCTTGCTCAAAAACCATGGTATCACATAATTATGATTTGGAGGAAGTAGATCTATTTGCTGTATGATACAAAATTGCCATTTGTTAATGAAAAATGGCCATTTCATATGGTTATGCTTCTGTTCCGGCTATAATTGAGGTGGGAAAAAGGGGAACAAATATATTAAGAGTGTCACATTAAGCACAATTTTTTGAGCTTGTTTGTAAATAACCTGATGGTGACTACTTGATGTTCTAAGATACATAACTAAGAGAATGTATTTCTTGATGTTCTTTGGAATATGTAACGTCAAATCTTCTACAAAGAAATGGAAAGTATATTGCCTTATCAACATGTATTAATTAGATTTCTTTTGCAACTGACACATTTAACTAAATTTTGAATCATCAGAGCATTTCATGAAGCTGTCTACCTGCCACAAAACTGAAGATATTTAGTATAAGATTTGGAATTGTAATTTTAACTGATTTTTTCATTTGAGCATCTTTTTATCCAAATAGAAAAGGAAATTTGCAAATTAATTCATAATAATAATAATACACAAAAAATAACAGACATGCATTAAATATTTAGTATATGGCAGGCACTGTTTTAAGCACTTTGTTATATATGACAATTGTAATTTGTGTTACAAACTACAAATTAAATGTAATAAAACAGTGATCCAATAATTTATGGATTATTGGATCTAATCATTTTCATTGGAATCTGAAAATGTTATGTTGAATTTTGATTGTGAAACTCTGGGAAATTTGACATCCAAAATTAAACTAAACTATGAGTATAGACTATAATAAAATAAACAAGGTTATGCATCCCCTAAGAAACTAAGAAATTAACTTTCAAAAGGAAAAGGTGAGACTAATAATCTTCCTTGCCTAGAACAGCTAAAATATTACCTGCCATGAACTTTGATTCATATCTCTTTTCTAATTACTTATATACTTGGCGATAAATTACTGAGCAGCTCATCTTCTAAGGAACTTCTGACAACTTTAGTTATATAAAGGCTACATTCTTTATTTGTTAATAGTGACTTCAGATCTTGACTTCTATTATTGACATTCTATTATATGCAAAAACTTCCTTTACATTTAAAATAAATGCAGACTCTACATCTATTACATTAAAGTCTTTGTAAAGGATGTGGAAAATATTTTTGAAATATCTCATGCCATGGGCTACTTATCACTGGAAAATGTTGTATTTTATATTATATGATTCTTCTGACCTCTAGTGAACTTAAAACTGCCTTAGAGAAACAGCTGGATGTATTTCCTTAAATAAACACACATTTTTCTTCAAATTGCTAGTATATATCTTTTTAATAGGCTTCACAGGCAATGGGAATCTTGACTTTGAAGTCACCTCTGTTGGACTCATGTAGATAGGTCTGTCTGTTTCATACCATTTTTTCTTATACTTGAAAAGTGACTTTCAATTCAACTTTGTTCCTTAGTGATTAGGACAGGGTTCTGACTTACCTTGTACCTGTACCATCAAATTATAACTATGTGTATTTATTTTATATTGCATGTTATTATAAATATGACACCTGTCAATTGATACATACCCCATGAATTTTAATTCTATGTAATTTATTGTTGAAACAGTTAATGAGAGTCCAGCTCACAAATAAAATAAATATATGAAATCAGGAAACATCTATTTTTATTTTTTAATGGAAAAAATGTAAATCAAAATTTAATAACAATATAATAGAATAACAATAGTTAACACATTACATGGTATTATCTTAAAGTAGTTGCTCAGGGTACAATACATGGGCATAAAAATTTATCCAATTTGTATTACCACAAACCTTCCTTTTTAGTGAACTAAAAGATGCTAATAGTATAATTGACGGGCTGGAGGTACAGCTCAGTGGGCTAAGTACTTGCCGCTAAGCACTACGGCCCTGAGTTCGATCCCTGGTCCCGGGAAAAAAAAAAATAGTATAATTGACATGCATGTTATTCCTCTTCCCTACTGTCCTTTCACCTTTCACTCATCCTAGTTCCTTTTTCCAGTTTCTTACCACTTCACAATATCTATTGTACATTTTAGAACATATTTACTCTTTCAGTTTTTCACAGCAGGGAGACAATATGATTTTTACACCTGTGAGTGATTATTTCATGCATCCATTTACCTATAAAAGTCCCAAGTTTATCTTTTTATGACAGAGTAATATTCCATTGTATAAAAATATTACATCTTTTTTCTCCATTCCTTGGTTCATGGGCATTTGGGTTGTTTCCAAGATTTAGCTATTACAAATTGGGCTGCTATAAACAGGGGTGCACATATATCACTGTGGTATAATGTTTTTAATTCCTTTGCAGAAATACCCAGAAAGGGAGTAGCTGGGATCTCTAATCCTAGTTTTTTTTAAGGAATCTTCACGCTAGTTTCCACAGTGGTTGCATCATTCTACATTTCCACCAACAGTGGAAAAGGGTTCCTTTTTCCCCACAGCCCTGCTGGCATTTGTTATTAGTTGATTTCTTGATGATAGCCTTTCTTTCTGGGGTGAGATGGAATCTCAGTGCTGTTTAAATTTGCATCTCCTAAGTGATCAATGATATTGAGTATTTTTTCATGTATTTATTTGCCATTTATATTTCTTCGTCTGGGAAGTATATATTAATCTCAGATGTCCCTTTTTGGATTGTGTCTTTGAATTTGGGGCTCTGATTTTTTCAACATTTTATGTGTTCTAGATAGAAGTCCTTTGTTTGAGGGACAATTGACTAAAATTTTTTCCACGCTGTGCGTTGTCTTTTCACTTTTTTTGGTGATTTCTTTTGCTGTACAAAAGCTTTTTAATAAGGTGAGATCCCATTTGTTGATTTTTTGAAGTATTTCCCTTGCAGTCTGGGTTTTTTTTCACGAAGGCTCTACCTACACCTATGTCTCCAGATTTCTATCTAATTTCTCTTCCAGTAGATTTAGGGTTTCAGTTTTATGTCTAGAGCTTTGATCTAATTAGACTTTAGTGCATGATGTGGGTCTAGTTTTAGTGTTTGGCATGTGGCAAGTAAGTTTTTCCAGAATCATTTATTAAAGATGCTCTCTTTCTTCCAGTGAACATGGCTGGCCCCTTTGTCAAAGATAAGGTGGCTGAGTGTGTTTATAGTTGTGTCTGCATCCTCTAATCTGTTACACCGGTCCTCAGGTCTGTTTTTTTCCAGTACCATGCTTATTTTATCACAGTAGCTTTACAGTATAATCTCAAGTCCAGGATTATGATGCCCCCCAACTTGCCTTTGTTGCATAGTATTGCCTTTGCTATTTTAGGTTTCTTCTGTTTCCAGATTAATTTTAGGAATGTTTTCTCAAAATGCCTGTTCTTAAATTGAAGTCTGAGATCAAACTAAATAACTTTATCACATAATTGGCTTTTCTAAGGCAGTAAGTAAAAAATGGTCACTTTAATTTTAAAAGTTTTCAAAAAATATTTCTCAGCACTGAATTTGTCTTTTCAAAATTATGAAATTAGTCTTTTGGTAGTAATCAGTTCTAACATAGATAATACATTGTAGTCTGATAAATGGATCAAATTTCCCAGACAGATGTGGCAGTGACACTCTAAAGAGGATTCTAGGCCAAAACATTTTTCAGATTATTGAACACTCTAATGTACCAGAAGCAAGTTAGAATTAGAAAAGATTCCTACTTGCCCAAGTCTGACAATGTGTTTGATATTGAAAGAGAAATAAAACATTTAAAATTGCATCTTTAAGATTATGTGATATTTGAATATTTAAGAAAGAAGTTAGTAAACATGCAGGAAAAAAAAGATGCAGGAAACCAGTATGAAGAGCATGACATGTTTGTTGCCAAGATTCTCTTTTGGGGCCTATGAAAATTGACCTGTAAAAATTACAACTATGTTAGGTTGTGCTGTGTCCAGCCTGTCATCCACCTCTTATTCTCTGTTTTTAAAATGTTATAATAAAAATACTTTAAAAGGACATTTGTTGCTTTCGTACATTAGCTATATTATATACATTTTTACGCAGGCCAAACAATTCCATCTTCATTCAAGCAGAAACAAAAGGGAAAGTAAGGGTCAAATAGGTTGGATATGCCTAATAGACAATCATTTCCTACTAATACATTTCTTTAAACATCTCATGGCTAGTAAAATTGATCTTTTTGATGTGTACCTTTGTAGCTTGTGTGGAAATTATAGTTTATCCAGACATTTGACTATAACTCTAAAAATCAGACAGCAGGCCTCTTTGTTCATCGCTCTATTCGCAGCATGGTCAGGCACTGGGAAACCCCAAATCAATAGTTGTTCGGGGATGAAAGGAATGCATTGCCTTACTTGTGTACTTGTTTCAGAAACTAGAAATTGCAGCCATTTGCCTCCAATAAATCATAGTGATATAGTGTGTTGATGAAATATATTTTGTCTTTATATATTCACAATTTTTATGAATCATATTCATCTGCAAAAGCCTCTTTTTGTTCTCAGTTTTTGGAGTTATTTTGTCTAATGATGATGCTAATTGCTTTATTTCATGAGAAATAGTTTAACAGAAATGAAAAAAAAATTTAAATTATGTCCAGCATAATTTAACAATTTTACCCCAAATTTAGAGCACACTTTGGAAGTCATATTAAATACATATGTGGCTTTCTTCCAAGTTTGTTGCTCTCAGCATTAAGTAGTCCTTCCAGTTTCTTGTTAAATTAAAGCTTCTAGATCCTTGTTTCACTGTGTTTCAAGAACAGAAGACTCATAAATGACACATTTAGAATTAAAACTTGCTACTCTATATTCTGTTGTCTTCCATTATCCAAGGTTGGCTTTGCTGCAAAATTTCATTATTTCCTAAATCAATTCTGCATCAGTTAAGGAACAAATTGTTTATTTCACCACAGTTTTATATCTATTAATCTCAGCAGTAAGTCAATGATTATTTTTTTCAGACCTTAACATCAGAAAGACATAAATAAGAAGGAATAGTCTGAACCCAGTTCAGGAGATGCCAGCTGAACTATGGAAGTTAAGACTTCGTGTCATCAATATAAATATTTTTACTTATTTGTTATGCTACTTTTAAATTGGGGAGTGTAGTAAGAATAATCATATAGAGTAATTTCATTGCCCACTTTCTGATTCTCATCTGTTACTGTCCTTTACTGATCCTTGTTAATAGTAGCAGTATCCAATGGAAATTTTTGAAATGTAACTAAAAGTGACTGCATTTCTAATGAATATAAAGTTTTTGCAGGTGAAATCTTTCTCAAGGGCTTTCATTGTTTCAAATGTTTGGATTTACAATCCATGTCAATAATGAATACTGAAAAAAATAATGAATACTGAGCAGTGAATTTATCTGAGTGACCAGAGCCCAAACTTTAGTCTCAGCCTTGGCAAATTTCTGATGTAAAAACTTAAAATCTAAGACTGGGAAGAAGCTATGAGAATAATGCCTGGATAACTATAGCCTTTGTTTTTTCTTTTCTTATATAACCGAGATTTCAAATAATCTTTTACCAAGAGTCTTGTTGCTTTTTGGACATGGTAATTCAAATAATAAAGGAGCAATAAGTAATGCAATGAAGGGTTAAAGGCAATAGATTATATGTTGATGAAGTGATATAAAGATTCCTAACTGACTTAGTTCAAGCACAAGCTAAAGCAGTTGAGGCTAAAGATCTGAGCTCTTCATGACTATCTTCCTGGGTCATCAGCCACTGCAGTGATTCTGCTCAGGCATCCTTTAAAGGCCCACTACAAGATCAAATGAGAGGAATGATAGGCCAGGGCCAATGCAGGTCCACCAGAGTTACAGTGTCTCAAGATAAATATATTACAGGTGTGCTTGTATATGTATAAATTTTATAAAAAACCCTCTATGTGAGCAACATTTTTCAACTTATTTTTTGAAGGCAGTAAAATCCAACCACATAAACTTTCTTTTTGATCATGTGTCAAGTTCATATACTTGTAATTTTTCAGTGTACAAAATATCTACAATTTTTAGAGGCAAGCTTCAGAGGAATTGCATCTGGAGTCATAGTATCAATAACTTCTAAAACTGACCATGGCTACAAATACTTAAATCTAAACATTTCTGAATAGGTGACAATTTGATCACTATTCTGAATTCATATTTACATTGTCTACCTTACAGTAACAAGGTAAATGACAGGTTTCATATCTGAATTATAAATAATTTACTATTATTTAATTGCCCCTTTATAATATAAAGCTTACTGCATCACACAAAGCATCCATGAGGGAACGCTCTTTGAAAAGATTCAGTTATCCATCTATGTTAGAGAAAACTGTTCAAGACTCTTGACCCACTGTTCCCATTTCTAGAAAACTTTAAAAATGTCTTTTTTGACATTTACTGGAATGCATCTCCTTGATCTCTTTTGGCCCAGAGTCTCAAGCTTTGATTAAAGACTTCCAAAGGAACTTGTATTGACCACTGCTCTGTTCTTGCCAAATCGATTTAAAACCAAGCGAAAGTATTCATCTGTATTTTATCAGTGCAATAGCCAAAATTTTCAATTAGTCCACTGGACTATATTTCATCACCTCTTCACTTTGTTCATTACATTGTTAAAGATTTTAGAGGTAAGTCACTCATGTCCCTGGAACTTGTGCTGGGAAGCTCACCAGAAATCATCAAATCAATAGCCCTTAATTAGACTATAAGTATAGGTACTCTGTATATTTCACAATGCTTAATTAATCTCTCCCAACAGCACACTTCAATGCTATTTTCATAGCAGGGATAATATTAAGAGCTCTAAAAATATTTCATGTTGAAATCATTTATTAATTATGAAGCATAACTTCATTCTTTCCTGGGTGTGCAATTACCCTTCTGTTTATCATGGTCTGAATTTTAGGAGAGGTAGATTGGTTACATATATTTCATTTATGTATATTTAATTAATTATCTATTCTTTTTACCAATAAGGTCTCCTTCAGCCAATATTATTTTTTACATGATCTCAGTACCAATTCTATTTAAGTGTGTTATGTCTAAAATGTCATTTTCCTCTTTCAAGAAATGGACAAGACACAGTTTTTTCTTAGGACATATAACATGGTTGTAACAGTCATCAAATAATAAATGAAGATTCATTGCCATGACAAAATGGTAGCCAAGAATGAATATAGATCACACTTGTTTCTATTCCCATTACTGTATAAATTTGATTTGTGATAATGGTAATTAATTATTTTGAACAAAAAAATCAAATCAATCTAGTCAGTTTTCAAAGGGAAAATATAGTATTGAACTGGAACATTGATGACATTGGAATGAATGGCTGAAATAGATTAATTAGATTGATGTCGCTTTAATGCATATAATGCTGTGTCTTTTCATGGACAATACATTGTTCACACATAGAATGATGCTTTGTTAACAAACTTAATTTTTAATAGCTGTGATTTTTGCATTTATCATTGTGCAAGTTTAGTATAAACACTATGTAACATACTTCTCTGAGTCCTTCAATTTAAAACTATGAGAGATTATAAAAATGCCAGAACACAAATCCATAAACTCATAATAAATGATACAGTTTCCTATATACACTGCTCAGAAACATTAGAAATAATGAAAAGCTTAATCTAGCTGATAAATAGCCTACATAAATATGTTTTATGTGTTTTTTTCCTGGTTGCAATATAGGAATAGTAAGCACAGTTAATAAATTTAAACAATCTTACTTTGAAATCATCAGTTTTCTTTAAACTTAAAATGGGTATTATGAAAATAATTATACTTTACTGGCAATGTTTACATGTTTTGGATATAAAACAATAATATATTACCATTTCTCAAAACTTTAAGACATTTAAAGTATTTGTTTATTATTAAAGTAAACCCAGATACAGAAAATGTCTTGAAGCAGCTGAGTGGCTTTGGCCCTCTCTATCCATGGGCCCTGCACATACGAATTCAACCAACTGCAGATCATCAGGCAGTGAGGCCTAGCAATCAGTGCGTCTGTACTGGACATGCGCAGGCTCCTCCATTACTCCTAAAGAGTAGGGTCCAAGAACTACTCACACACCTCTGCATTGCATTAGCTATTATAAGTAATCTAGAGATGATTTAAAGCAGAAGGCAGGGTGTGTGTGCATTATATGTAAGTTTTACACCATTATGCATGAGGGACTTCAGTATCTGTGAATACTGAATATTGGTGTTGGAGGACGATCTGGCAACCAATCCTCTAAAGATCAAGGATCACCTGTACATTAAATCAAGAAATGCTTAAGGAATCACTGTGAGTAACTTTATATTACGTAGATAAACATCCTCAGTGGTAATGTAAACAATGTAGGTTACATTTACATACTTGTATTTTGATAGGTATAGTTTTTGGTAATGTCCTCCTTACAAATAATGGTGTAAAACTGAGAGAAAGGTATGTTTTTGTTACTATCTTGCAGCTCACTTAAGGCTGGCAGATTGTTGTTAATCCGTAACCTGGCATGATTTGAACTCTATTTGTCCTTTTAATCAGACAAAAACGTGGCACTATGCCATTTTTATTATCAATATTTTCAAAGCAGAAATTGGTTGAAATTCATGTTTAAAAGCAAAACATATAGTAACATGAAAATATCAAAATTATATGTTATACACATATAAAATATTCACATTATAACTCCTGATACAAGAGAACACATTTCTAATACTGCTATATTTTCCCTGCTCATTTCAGTGTTAATATTATTCAGAACAAGTTATCCTAAACTTTTAAGTAATAAAATAACTAAAGTTACCCATTATTTAGTGAACATTTATTAAATGGGAAATTCACTACGCCAAGCCTTGTGAGGACTGTAAATATATATGATGAAAGTATCTGTTCTCAAGCAATTTACACAGACACAAAACAATATTATGAAGGAAATGTCCTATTATTCCTCAGAAAAACCAAATTATTTCTGCTACAATACTTAAAACTTGAAGGCTCTGTAGCTCCCGAGTGGTAGAATGAAGAATAGAATATGGAAGTAAATAGTCTGGAGTCTAGTACCAGGGGTAGCTAAAGAACGAAGGGCGGTGATGCTCCGCACCTCTCTGGGATCCCTCCGGCTCTGCTGGAAGGCAAGTCAGAAACGTGGCGTTCATCCTACTATAATGATACCAATTCCAAAGCTTCTCTTATGGTATGTGACACAGTTCAGAGCATCTCAATGCGGTGCTTAGCTGATCGCCATGACAACTGTTATGATTTGTGTCTAGATGTCCCCCCAAAGCCTCACGCACTGGTAGATGGGCCTGTTTTGGAGATAGCTGACTCTGGTGTTTGCGATTGATTCTTGGTTCAGTGCTGGGATGAAGGGTGCGTGGTCGCTGGGTCAGTGCACCGATTGGCATCGCCCTAATTCCAGCGGTCTGGATAAGCTAAAAGGGGCAGAAGGGGCTTGTTTCCCCTTTTGGCTCCTGTTACCGTTGCTGACTTTCACTGCCATGAACTGCCGTGTCCCACCCTGCCTTGGAGCAGCCCGTTACGGACTGAAACCTCTAAAAATCGTGAGCTAAATAAATCTTTCCTCCCTTGTCTTGTGGGTGTTGGGTATTTTGTCTCAGCAATGAGAAAAGTAACTAAGACAACAACCCCATGAGGAATTTTTATCACCACTTTATAAAAGTGGACAGGGAGCCTTATAGCTGTGCATTAGCTTCCCTCAAAATTGTTGCATGCCTGAATCACAAAAGCAAAAAAAGTGTGGATTCCAAAGGCCTCACTCAAGAGATTCCCACTGTCTTTACCATCAGTGAGGACTGATAACAGATTTTGTGAAACACAGCAGAACATGGTAAAAGCAATGGCTTGGAGAGCTTAAGCAGGCGATGGTGTGACAAGTGATTGAGAAGGCAGAGACGGTAGGCAGCTGTGCCGCTCATCTTCACAGCGCAGTGCAACAGTAAAAGCTGCCGCTGGCAGCAATAGCAGTGGCGAGGACCCGGACAGTGTAAAGAAGGAGTAAAGAAAGTCATGCTGAGACGGAAGCTTGCACCAATGAAGCGATAAGGATAAGAGCGAGGGGAAGAAGAGGAACCGCACACTGATGATGGCGGGTGGGGAGAGGAAAACATCAGGACGGTGCACAAGGAAAAGAAGATGCAGAAACATAGGGTGTGGGGGGAAAGAGAATTTGTCGAAAATGTCATTTTCACGAAGTACGCCTAGCCATTCACATGGATCACTGCATCCACTTTTAATGACAACTGTATGTGTTAGATGCTATTACCGATTTACAGGCAGGAAAGCGGAAGCCTGGAAAGCTCCTCTCCCTGCCTGTGGCCGCAAAGCCTGTGGTACGGAGGCCGAGATGTGCACCCACGGAGCTAGACTGCAGCAGGGCTCTTGCTCTTTTGACCTACACCCGAGCTCCGCAGAAGCAGGGGGTGTTATCTCCTTTTGGCGGATAAGGCTGAGAAAGTATTTGAAAGCATAAAGTAAGATTTTCTCCTTTGAATATGAGAATACTGAGAAACCGCATACGGAATCATTATGCAACCAATAAATCTGGTGATCATATCTGAAACCTCTTTCTCTTTTATTCTCCATTTTTAATCCATCACCAAATGCAATTTCTCTCTGCAATTGCTCCCTGACGCCCCCAGTGCTCGCCACCTGGGCTGCTGCCTAGGTACTGTCTGAGCGGAGCTATTGCAGTGGCGTCCTGAACAGTTGCCCCCTCCTCATTATTTCCTGGACCTGCAGTTCCTTTGTTTCTTATACACTAGCCGGGATGATGTTTTTAAAATCCAAACATAGTTTTCACATTCAGTTCCCAAAATTAAAAATAAAATAAGTATATAAAAAGCTTATGACTTTTTAATCACACTTAAAAAATCAAAGTTTTTTCATGACCCGGAAGGTACTCTTGTAGTCACCTAAGTCAACCTTTTGTCTGTCACTGTTTTTCCATGTAGTTCTGACACAGCTGTCATCGCCAGTAATTGAGCACGTTCTCCTCCCTTTTCTAAAATGTTCTCCAACCCCTGCCACTTTCAGTCCTTGTTTAACAGGCATTTCTAGTCCTTTTTGTGTAGTCTTTCCTCTGTTAGTAAATATGTATTCACACCTTTTTTGTATAGTATCTCTCTTCTGTTAGTCTAGAAGCAACCTGAGAAAGGAATCACAGGTTTTTTACTGTTTATGCTCAGAACATCTACCCAGTTTAGAGTTGGTGTTGAGCACAGAGCTGTTGAATGTGCCATGAATAGACGTGCTGTTTTGATTCTAGCCCCTTGGTTCATTAAATATAAGGTGCTGAATAATTTTTTAAGCTGCACAAGTTTCTCTTTCTTTATGAGGTAAAGATAGTCACAATCTAGAGAGTATGAACATTCAAATAATGTTCTTAACATACAGAAAGAGTTTAAAATACCTGTTATTATATCACATAAATATCATGGATCCCAAAGAATAAAACTAACATTTATTGAAACAGAAATGCTCTTAGTATAAATTAAATTTCTATAAAATGTTCAACTAGTTCCTTAAAGATATGTAATGTATAATTTACATGTCAATATCAATTTTAGACTAATAATTATTAAATACTTACTTTTTAAAGTAGATATGCATTTTACCCTGGTCATTTTGAGCCCAAAGTCAGCTATTATTTCTTGTGAAAGTCAGAGTGACCGATAAACATGGAAATTGGAGGCCACAAACTATTAAGTTGCTTTGTAGGTGTTAATAGTTCTGCTTTCATGAAAGTGGAAATTATGTAGAGCGCTCAAACCACTAACTTATGGTTCAAAAAGCAGAGATAGAGCAATAGACGTGCTATTCCAGTCAAATTTACTCCTGTTGTCTTGAGTAAGTATGTGCCACTTATTTCATACCATTATTCTGTATTTTCTCGTGCACTTATGCCGTACCCCAATTTCCTCATGTTTTAAAGAAATAAAACCAACTGAACTATGCAGCTTCTTTCCACACTTATGGTTGTATTCCAAATCTACCCATCTCATTATGTAAAATTGATCAGAACAAAGATTTATGTAAGGACATAAAATGAAAAAAATATTGGCATTAATATCAGGAACAAAATTTGAACTAAGTCCTAAATATTAAGAAAACAAGAAACTAATAACATTACATTTATAAGAAAGGAGATAAAATTTAGCCTGAGCTTTACATTGTTGGTCTTGGTATCAAGTGGACCAAAGAGTGAATCCTTACAGCTTGTTGTCTCTCAGCTGGTAATCACAGGATTGTTTCAAGTGGGGAAATATCTGTGAAACCCTTAGCACTATGCATAGGACAGTGAGTACTTGAAGTGTCACCGTGAAACACAGCCTATCTATCGCCACTGGCCAAGTTCAGAGACGGTGATTTGTCTGTGCATAGATTTCACCAATTTTTGGACTGAATTTTCAAGGGAGGCTAAGAAACATATTAAAAAGACATAAATAAAATTTACTTTTTCCACAAAATGAATGTAAAGTGGAGTTATGCTGTGCTGTGAAAATATATACCACCTTTTTATTGGGGGGACATTGTGCTAACAAGTCTATTATTATTTGTGTACAAATTGCATGACTATGCATAGAGAACATAACATAAACACTTCATAGTCCATTTGAGTCGGTCAGCGGGCAGCCAGGTGTATCTGTTTGCACTTAAACAGCTCATTGTTAATCCCTTTTCTATTCCTGTTGTGCACGTTGCCCTTAATTTAAATTTTTGACAAACTAATTTACTAAATGGCATAGTTTTTAGAATGAGAAAAATAAGTACCTTTAGTCTTTCTTAACTATTTAAATTGACTAAAAGACTTTGATTAAATTTTCTATATTTAATATGTTTAATGTAAGAGAACATTTATACCAAAAGATGAATCTTTCTTTCATTTTTAAGATACAGCCTTCTAGTTTTTTCTTTTTACTGTTTCTTTATTGTTAAAATTGCCTAATATAAAAAAGTTATATTTTTGGTCCTGTGAAAGAAAATACCTAGATACCAGAAAAAAAGTTTACATCTATAACTATATAGAGAAATAGAATATTGGGAACAATGTATCTAGTCCCAGAATACCAAAATACATTCTATTATTTGTTGATATTCTGCTTTTGACAAGCACAAAATACCTGGAGTTTATACTTACAGGAATTTTATGGTCTAAGTCTGTATCTTATCTGAACATGATATTACCTGCAAAACGAAAGTGATACACAAGGCATTCATTAATGTGAATGCTGAAAACACAGATAAATATAAAACCATGGATAGGGGAGGAGATAATACAGCAGAGCAATTATGATAAGTTGCACCAAGGTACTCGGGAATAAAAATGAATGAGGCAATAATAAACAAATTAGTTTCAAATTTAAAACATGCATTTGGGTAAACGTGTTACAACGATACCGTTTAAATTATGATTGGCAATAGGACTAAGAGTATATAATCACATTTACCTAAAGTTCAATGACACATCATCGCCACAGATGGCCAGGAGCAGTTTTCCTTGTCATTTTGATGCACTATAGATTACTCCCTTAGACACTTCTAAACACTTCCCTGTACGGAGACGATATTCCCAAAGAGTAGCCTGGATATCGGGTGCCCGGGAAATGAACTCCTGACTTCCATCTCTGCAGTTCTGCTCAAGTTCTTGCTGTACCCTCAGGATTTAGAACAGTATCTGCCACATAAAACTCCCTCAATAAAAATTAATAAAGAGCAAAATCCTACCCAGCTCACAATATAGTGTATTAGATTTACAAACAAGACAATCTGTAGATAAAAAATTAAACTATTTTATTTCTTTTAATGTATTCTGCAAATATTGTCCTACATGGTTCCTGAAATCAAAGAAGACCAACTTAGTTACATATCAGTCACACCTTTGCCCCAGTGTTAGTTTCTGGTGTGCCAACCGTCTGGCAAACCTCAACCGCAGTTCAGGTACTGAGTCTCAGTGGCTCTAATCTAGTCTCTGGTAAATGTTTTATTCCCTTTCTTAAGATGGCCTGTGAGCCAGGACCCCAATTCTTCTCTCTAGAACACTAAAAATGTATTTATTCTTTATACTGTGACTTTCATACACTGTGGTTTTCTCCAAATATTGAGATACTGGTTAAATTTGAGTCAAACTTCCTAGTACTAGGAGGATCCAACAATGAGTAACATCATTCCCCTTTCTTAGTAAGAGAGAGAGATAGAAAAACAGAGACAGAGAATTACAAATGTCATTCAAAAGTATCCCCAAACATTACAATTATGTTTTCTGACCATGCTCCTTGGAACCCGTCCCCAAATCACCCCCACAATATGGCACAGTCAAGATACATGTGAATGTGGCATATTATTTTGTATAATTTTCTTTCACAACTTCGGTACTCCAACACAGATGACAGCCATGCTTTCCTAGTAGTGTGAGACATACAAAAGGTAGACGTGAGACTGATTAGTTTTAGTTTCATAGGTAAGGAACAATAATAATTAAAATATTATATTTAAATTAAGTAAGTTTCTTCTCAATGTAGTAAACATATTCATACTATATATTGGAGGTGTTGCTGCTGTCTTTAACAATACATGAATTTCACATCAGCACAAAGATGCACACATTAACCATCTCTGCAACTAGCCATGAGCAGCATTTGATATAATAGTCAAATAATTTATTTAGTCTGCTATGATAAGAAGATAACATAAAATCTCCTCCTCTCCTGCTAGTAGGTATAACTTGCACCACTACTGGAAATGAATAAAAAGCAATATAACACAGAACAGAGCCCATGAGAAACTTTACAGGACCTGGGTGTTACACTAACTGAGAGACTGAAAAGTTTCATGAGATGGAACTATGATTAAGACATACCAGATACTCAGGGGCATCTTCAGTACCTCACTACTCAGATCTGTGAAACGTCATATTCCAGATGATCATATGTGAGTATTAGGTAAACTGTCCAATTCCCATTGAACTATAATTCCTAATTTGAAATACACAGTTTTATTTTCAGCAATTGAACTAGATGTTCCTTCTAAATTTTATGTTATCTAAGAAATTTCTCACCCTTTTCTTATTGTTTATTGTGTTGCTTTGTCTAACTGAACTCTTAAGGGAAGCTTAGAACAATCGTCATCGTTATCTACTTCATGACAGAAATTGTAAGATCACAACTCCAAACACAGACAGAAATGTTTCTTTGTGTTTTCTTTTCTTTATTTCTACTCAACTGTTTTCCAAGTCTGTTGCTGTTCTTGTTCCACCACCGGGGATTGAACCCAGGGCCCCACAGACACTAGGTAAGCACTTTATCACTGAACTATACTCCCAGCCCATTTAAAGTTTCGAGACAGGGCTTATTAAATTATCTGAGCTGGCCTTGAACTTGTGATCCTCTTGCCTCAGTCTTCTGAGTAAGTGGGAATACAGGTCTACACTATTTATTAAGATTTTCTACAAGTTTTAAAAGACTTTTAAGTTTTAAAAGGCTTTAATAATACTACTAAAATAGTGCTACATGTATGCAGTACTCACTTGCTGGGTCTTACGCTAAGCAATTTTCATACAAAGAAGCCACTTTATAGAGGTTAAAAGCTCAGAGAAGTAAAACTGAGGAGGTCAAGATGTGAAATTTTTGTGTGGGCATAAATTCCATACTGTAAATCATCATATTTTTAGGCAGAAATATCTGTAAGATTCTGAATCACTGAAAAGTTATTTGTTCATAGCAGGTAAACTTAACGTTTTTTGCAGTATGCTGAAAGGCAAATAAACGTTTAACTTTATCTTAACTCAGAGTCTTTTGACAGATGTAAATATTATACTGACCTTTCTGCAGCACTGATCAGTATCAACCTCTGTACTATTTATAGTCAAACTTTAAGGGTGACATTCTGCATGACTTGTCTTCCTGTTTTTTCTTTCATCCTTGATTCTATCTAGAAAATTGCTTCAATATTCTGTATAGACTAGTGTCATTGAAGGGAATCTGTATCAAGTTTCTTTAAACGTCTAGAGTGACATCCTACAAACTATGAGTTTTCATCGTAGGTCCACTAGCAGGGGATGAGGATACACCTACAGACACACTTCACACTTAAGTTTACTCCAGTTCAGCAATACTTGTACAGATGTTTTCATTCTTCTTAATTTTTTACACTTTTGTCTTCCTGCTACATGAGAAAATAATTAGGAAAGCATAAATTGCTTCCATAGTCAGTTCTTGAGTGCAGGATGGTTATATATTGCTATTAACATCAGCATCATAGATAACAACAAAATATTACCCTGCAGTTATTTGACATACTTCAGGACTCTGTGAACCATAAATATCTTCATGCTTGTGTGTAGAACATCCTGAAAATAACTGTAATATTATGATAAATGTACTAAATATTAGCTTTAAATAACTGCCCATGCCTATTCAGTCTATTTAACAAGTGTTTACTATTTTTGAGATATTTATAATGGACCCTTTTTCTTTTTCTTTTTATGATCATTTTTCTTTCTTTTTTTAATTTTTTGGTTTCTTTGTTTGTTTTTTGAGACAGGGCCTTGCAATATAACTCAGACTGGTCTTGAACTTACTGTGTAGACCAGGCTGGCCTCAAACTCATGGTAAACCTCTTACCTCAGCCTCCTGGGTGCTGGAATAATAGGCACGTGCCACAAATATTGATCATTTTCTTAATTTATGGAACTTAATTCCAAAATTAAATGTGTACTTTTAAACTAAGCATCCAGTTTGAAGCTGATTAAGAAAAGAAATGCCCATAAAATAAGGCATGTTTTTGAAATGTGTAAATATTTACTATGACATTGGAATAGCTAAAGTCTGCAATAAAATAATGCAAAGTTTAAATTA
This sequence comes from Dinomys branickii, assembly GCA_004027595.1. Taxonomy (NCBI): domain Eukaryota; kingdom Metazoa; phylum Chordata; class Mammalia; order Rodentia; family Dinomyidae; genus Dinomys; species Dinomys branickii. The sequence goes on along the minus strand of PVLD010000607.1, from coordinate 218,972 downwards.
ATTTCTGAGTTTCTAATTAAGATATACCATTCAGTCTGAAATTTTACACTTGCATATTGCTTCCTCTTCATTTGTCTTTGACAATTATACTCATTTCAATAGTGTTATTTGATTGAAAATATTCACTTCTAACACCATGGATTTCTCTTGCTGATTCACACACAATTATTAAGTGCTTCACACAGTATTACAGCTGGAAAGAGAAAAAAGCTTTTAGAAGTTAATTTTTAATCAGTTGAATTAAAGAGCTTACCAGAGTATCAAATTTATATAGAAACATGTAAAACAAAGTAAATAAATTACAAGACAAAAATGTCAAAAACTTAAGAATATAGATATGGAGATATATGAATTAGAATTTTTCTAAAGATAGTTTGACCCATGTCTTGAAAAAATGGTGGAAATTGCTGGTAGTAAAGAGTGAAAAGGATATTCTTGGTAATAATATATATATTTATATATACATAGTTTTCTCAAAATATTGAAGATAAAAGTTAGCTATTTAGTTAGAAGATAAATTTAAGTGGCTCACACAAAGGAAGCAGATGAAACATTTTTATTTACTATTATTTGTTATGGATCTAACGTAATATACTGTAATGTTGATAGACTTAATATTGGTTCTTAAGGATTGTTAAACCTGTCAGAATGTTCAAGTTGTGAAATGATAAGACTAATGTCTTTGTATCTGGAAACTAATTTAAAGGAATGTGTTTGGTTGCCACGTTGAAAAGGGGTAGATTGGTGTGGTTGATACATTGTGTCAACTTGAGTGTAGAAGCTTAACTAAGTAAACTTAGCAGTTCTACATCCTGGGGTGAAAAGGAGGCATGCTTGCTGCCCTTGGATGTTGTTCATTTTGTCAACTTGAAAAGTTTAAAAGTTCAACTTTAAACCTTAAAGTGATTCAATAGGGGGCCAGGGTTCTTACTTTGTGAACATCCTCAGCTTGTGGAAGAGGAGGGCAAGGAGATGGTGTGAGTGTGGGGGAAAAAGAGGCTTGCTCCCCCCCAACAATTTGCTCTTGCTGCTTCTGCTGTCCTGTGCGGCCTTGAAATGTTGCTCCTGTGCCCTGCCACCCTACCTTGGAGCCAGTTGATTATGGACTGAAACCTCCACAAACTGTAAGATAAATAAACCTTTTCTTTCTTAATTTTGGGCACTGGATATTTTGTCTCAGCAATGAGAGAAAACTAACCAAGACATTATTATTATGATTATCATCAGCATCATATCATTATTACTATTAATTTGGTAGTACTGGAGATTGAACCCTGGATCTTCACACTGAACTATAGTCACAGGTATTTTTTTTATGTTGTGACTTGCTAAGTCATTAAGTTACCCAGGTATGGTTAAATTTAGGATCTTCCTGACTCATCCTCCCAGAGTGCTAAGATTATAGGTATATACTAACACACTCAGCATTAACAAATCATTTTTAATAATAAAGAAAAATGAATTTTCTGAAATGAAACTGAGAGCTATTAGTTATGACTTACTGAAAATATTTTTTATTAGTGCATGTTTGTTCTATATAATGAACACATTCATCGTGGGCAGTTGGTACAAATACATCACATACATTCAATCTTTTGCCAACCTCCTGAGCAAGTCTGTCTTGCTATTTCCTGTTGTGTGTCTTTTATTTTGCTCTTTGGTTCCTTTAGATTTTGGGTTCTCAAATAAGAGAAATCAAAAGAAATTTAAGTTGTGTGTCTGATTTATTTCACTTTACATTATGGATTCAAGGTGCATCCTTCAAATGAGTGAAATATATCATTCTTTATAGCAGAGTAGTTCTCCACTGAGGATAAACACCACAGTTTTTTGTTTTTGTTTTTTTTTTTTTTTTTTTTTTTTTACCAGGAATCAAACTCAGGACCTTGTGCTTGCCAGGCAGGTGCTTGTGCAGTTGAGCTACATCCCCAGCCATCACATTGTCTTGTATAGAGACTCCTTGCAGATTCCTCAGAAAGCTTAAAATACAAATTCCATGTGGACCAGTACTCCCCTTCTAGATATCTTCCTTAAAGCGTTAAAGACAACATATTACAGTGATACATGCATAACCAAGTTTATCGCAGCATGGTTCATAATAGCTAAATTGTGGAGTCTACATGTCCATAAACAGATGGGCTGCTAAAGAGAACAAGTTAAATTATAGTTCAAAATGATTAAATCTAACAAAGAAACCTTCATGTACAGAATAAAATAAAACAAAGGTTAGAATAACTGCAATTAGAATAATTTAAGATGAATGGAAAATAGGAAGTCTAAGTTTAACATAGTATTATGCTTTGGTAAGTTTGTTTGATAGTGGTAGCATTAGCAATAGAAAAGCATTTTATTATCAAGGATCAGTCCCAGGGTAAAAGGAAGAGAATAAATAGTACAGAAAAGTACAGTCTGAGAAAGTCTAATAGTGCATAGGCATTACTTCCAGTGGGGCCAGTACTTCTGTGGGAGCAGTTGGAAAAGTATCTTTAGGAAGAAAGACAGCCAGCTTATTTTCTATGTTGTATTTTAGGTGTGCACACTGTTCCTCTGCAAATAAAAGGCTTCAAAAACTGTGTAAAATACTAAAAGATCCAGCATCATCCACTTAGAGACAATTTCAAAACATGATGCAAGCCAGTCACTTCCTGCAGGATCAAATGCTAAGAACTGAAGACAGTTGTATATTAAGGTTTTTTTCTTTTTCTTTTTTTTTTTTTTAAGTACCAGGGATCGAACTCATGATCTCATGCTTGCCAGGCAGGCGCTGCACCACTGAGTTCTATCCCTGGCCCTCATAAGAACTGAAGACAAAAGATTTAGCATTAAGGTTATTGTTGGGAATCAGGACAAAGGAGGAACAAAACAAGAAGAATAAAAGCAGCCAGTGAACAAAAAGAGATTAACCACACAGTACAATTTGTTCTAAAAATAAAGGCAGTAATTTAAAGTAAACTTTTCTATTATTGAAGAACACTTAACACCAGATCTCTTCTCTTACATTTTCAAGTGCACATTATGGTATTGTTAAGCATATTCACAAAGCTGTATAATAGATATCCAGAAGTCAATGATCTTGCATAACTGAAACTTTGTACTCATTAAATAACAACATTTTTATGCCTGTAACACTGTGTTACTGAACTTCGGTGTTACTGAACTTGCATCATGACTCCATGCTATGACTCCAGGTATTAAAAAAATGAATCATAGAAATTGAATTGTTCATTGCCACCAAGGTCAATGACTCTGCACAAATGATTGAGAAACCTCTGTACTACTATGGCAAGCTTTTGGTGACTGAAAGCTAGCACAGTCTTAGCTAGATGGTTCAGAGGTAAAATGCACATGGGGATGCATAGGCAATGAGAGGAATGACATCCTTAATGTCACAGGAGCACCAGATTTAAGTTACTATTGCAATTATGCGCTCATATATTGTATACTTTGGGGCTTGAAAAGTCTTGCAAGAAGTAATAAGTACGAAGATAGAGAAGAAAGGACAGAGGTGGAGGAAGGAAACAACTTTTTGTTAGGATATAGCCATCAGAATTGGAGTTAGTTTACCAAGCTCTGGTTCCCAAAGTGGATGTGGAGACACAGCCACTTTAAAAGTATCAGACTACCTTCTTAATACAGCTTTTTATGAAAGGACTCGCGTCTCATTACGAGCTGGAAAAGGAGATGATATCACAATGCTGGCCCCCTGGGCCATGGCTTGCCCTTTCCTCCAGGACCCCTGGCCCATGCTTCATCCCACTGTTTGTACTCCTCAGAGGTCCATTTTACTCTGCCCATCTCCATAAAGGAAAGAATAAATGTCACTTTGAAAAGAAACAGAATTTGCTCTAGAGGATACAATTGCTCCTGTAATTTTTCATGTCATAGAAGAAAATATTTTAATGCAATTTAATTTCTATAATTTTCTATCTAGTGAATTAAAAAAATAGACCAATATCATCTACCACCTGGAAATTAGTTAGCTCTGTTACTTCCCGAGCCATATTTTTCCTTCTTTTCCATTCACTTTCCTTTAATTCTGGAGGTGGAAACATGGGAACAGGAAGGGTAAGTGAAGGTGGAAGAAGACAACATATGACAAGAGATTACAGAAGAGTTTATGAGAAAATAAGGATTAGTTTCTTAAACAGCTAAAAAGTTTCTGATAACCTTGTGTACTACAAGTTTAGATAGGGGAGCTCTGGCAAATTTCTAGACAAGCATTAGCCTATATTCTTGTCAACTGAACAGATGGACACTTGATGTAATATCAAATATTTTCAAGGCAATTCTTTATCATTTTTATATATAGCAGTAAAAATTTCTCCCCAAAAGGTCAATGTCCAGATAAACTAGTGATTTTTAAAAATTTGAGGTGTCAAACTTGTCTTACATTTCATTTTTCCTGTAGGAAATTATTTAGCTAATAGTCAACAAATGTAAAAATAAATAAACAACAAAATTAAAAATAAATGAACAACAAATTAAAGATCATAACTGTTACTAAAATCAAGGGAGTTAATCTGACCAAAAGTATTTTTAAAGAGTTAGTCTGATGAACTTAACTGTATGCAACAATAATTAATAATAATAAATGAAGGAAGAAGAATATATCCACATTATTGATAACCACCAGTTTCAAGCTCTTAGAGTTCTCTGCCTTCAGCTATACGTGTTGTAACTGTGACTCTAGAGAGTAGGAAAGAACTAAGGAAAGGGGACACCAGCCTCTAGAGGTCAATAGTTTTCATGTGCATCAAGAATTGAAGACAAGCAAATTCAGGTAAAACAGAACATCCCCCAAGGGAACAAAATATCTTTCCTAGGTGATACATTACACATTGGCCTTGGTGACTGTGACAGACGCAGGCCGTCTTTCAGCTGCCCTAATAGGCATCCATCAGACTGACTTGGGCACATAGTTTAAATCAAGAAAAAATGGACAGTGGTCCAGTGTTTGTTGTGCTACAAAGAAAAACAGTAAGTGCAAGCAGATGTCAATGCTGTTTATTGATCATGTGAGATCACTGCCTAACTTTAAGTTTGGCAGTATTCAATTTATCCATCCTTTTTCTGGTGATTGATAGTTATTTCTCTTTTGCTATTTTTGGAATCCTCAAGAAAATAAATTACACTCATAGAATCTACTAATTTAAAAAGCATATTCAGGACCAGGGATATAGTTTAGTGGCAAAACACCTGCCTGGCAAGTACAAGGTCCTGAGTTCAATTCCCAGTTTCAAAAAAAGATAAAAAATATATTCAGTCATTTTTTTAACACTTCTAAGAGCTGCAGCATTTGCTATGAAACAGACTACAAGATTAATAATGTTATCAGTGTTACCAAAAGCATTCTGAAGCTTTTCAATGACAGCATTCTACCGCAAGATAGTGATGTCCGGACACATGGTAAAGATAAATGCAGGAAGGGTTTTCACTCTGTGCTCTTTTTTCCATTTGAAAGGTCACTGTGCCTCTCAATTCTGCTCTTACTTCCTTCATTTGAAACAGTGCTTGCCTGCAGTGAGTATCACATAATCAGACACAACCAATGATTAAATGTCATTCATTATTCTTGCTGATTTTCTTCCCACTGCCACCACAAAGTGTCTGTTAAGATACGCTCAATTTATGATCAGTATTTGAGGGTGTGTTGGCCTAAGAAAAGAGTTCCTGTATTTTAGCTGCCAGCTATAGTCATAATTATTATATAAGTCAACACAGTCTGAAGAAGAAAATCTGAGGACTGGGTCGTTTTAAGCACGCTGAAATAATCCAGGCAACAAAGAACATTTGGCCATACTTTACACTGCGTGTTGCACCAGCACCAAACATTACAGAATCTTAAGAAATTAATGAAGTTTTTAGGCCACACCAAAAGGAAATTAGGCAGTGAATATTATTCAGTTTTAAAAATGAAAGAATTTCTGACATTACTAATGGAGAGACCTTGAATACATGATGCCAAGTGAAATAAATCAGTAACAAATCAGGACAAATACTACATGATCCCACTCATATTGGTTACGTGGAGTTGTCAAATGCATAGAGAGAAAATAGAATAGTTGTGGCAGGGGCTGGAAAAGGAGAGATGCTGGCGGATTGTGTAACAGGTATGCAGTTTCAGTGCTGAAAGACGGAACTTCTGGAGATGCACAGGGATGATGACTGTATGATAATATGAATGCTCTTCCTGCCACTGAACCGTACACTGAAAGATGATTAAAATGGTAGGTGAGTATTTCCCCCAGTGTAAAAGCACACTGTGAACACAAATGGGGGAAGGATACATGGAGTGAGTCAGGTATCAGATATTTCCTTAGCTACTCTTGATTCTAAACTCTCCAACTCTGGAATGCTTTTTCTCTGTCTTCCCTAAACCCAATATTCCATCCCTACTTTCGCTCAGGTAGGCACAGAGGAAGTGTGAGCCTCACTGTGTAAGCCCAGCCAGCCACAAATCAAGTGTTTGTTTTGTCTCACAAGGCCACTGAATTGAGCAAACATTCTGATGTCTTTGCCTTCCTCTTTTTGAGTCCCACCCAAGCAAGCAGGGAGACAAAGTTAAAAAGTGACATTTGATCTTATGCAGGCATCCCCAGAACACTTACTTGATCTCTGTGAGAGGAAGAAGGATAATCCAAACAACAGACTCGGGCTGGGGATATAGCTCAGTGGAATAAGCGCCTGCCTAGCAAGCGCAGGGTCCTGAGTTCGATCCCCAGTACCGCAAAAAATAAAATAAATAAATAAATAAAAACAAGGGAAATCAAACAACGGACTCATTAAAAGCGTACCTCAGCCTGGGTCAGTCAGGTGTCGTTTGTGGGACACACTTTGAAAATCGCTAATCTAAACCACTAAAAAAAAAGACAAAGGGTCCTCAAGGTTTTTTAAACTGACGTCACTAACTCTGGTCCAGAATTATCTTCCATTTAGAATATACTGAAATGATTCGCGGAAGTAGAGCTCTAGATGTCAGGATGAGGGTGGTGATTCAGAGCTTTTCATCTCCTCACAGGACCACGCCAGGTAGATGCTTGTATTGGTCAGATATCCTGTCACCTGAGCAAAATACCCAACACTGCGATCTAAATAGAGGAGGCGAGATTTACTTTCATTCACAGTTTCAGCCAGCTCCAGTTCAGAAACTGCATGGGGTAGGAAAACTGTCTTCTCATGACAGCAACAGGATGAACAGGGCGGGAGATACACCCTTCTAGGTCACATCCCCAGTGACCTGCCTCTTTGAACCAGACTCTACCCTGAAAAACAGACTCAGCCATTCCCTCATCACAAGACTAATCCACTGCTGAGTTTGGTGTCCCCATGTTCCAACTGCCTCCCAAAGCCTTTGGAAAGACACTTTCAGTCTAAAACACAACAATGATGGTGGTGAACCCTTGAAGTACAAACAGCTCTGTTATAAAGTAATTGATAAGGAATAATTTAAGAATAGCGTAAACTTTCTGTTTGCTTATATATTAATTCATTTATAAGAAACATTGAGTAGAGAAATCTTTCTGCCCTGTACATAGGTAAATAGAAGCACATACACACACACACACACACACACACACAAAACATACACATAGACCTTAAACAGCGGATCAGTTCACCAGTCACCTTCCATCCACATCTAGTGTTACAACCTTCTCTGTGATTTCAAATGACCCTCCATCTACACTTCACACTAATTCACAAGCTGCAACTCTTCTGAAACCCATTTTCTCAAGTAAATGTAGGATTTTTTCCAAAATGAAATGCTACTATATTGTGCTTTGTAGTGTTTCAGCACATATAAAACCATGTCATAATTTTATTAGGATTTTTAAAAAAATATAGCACTTAGGAAATTTTTGGGTGCTGTGCACCAACTCCAATATTCCCACTGGCCCTGCGGCCTTCATTGTGAAACTCAATGGACTGTGATTTTTTTTTTTTTTTTTGGACTGTGATTTTTAAGAGCATGTACGTTACAGCAGAAGTGGCTGTATTGTGTAAACTGACATTACACAATTTAGGAGACTGAATTTTTGCATGCACAATTCTGTTTTGAAAGAGTTATTTCTATCAATATTTACTCTTCACTGATTAATAGTGCAAAGAAAATATGTCTTCTTTATTTTTCCATAATTATCCAAATTTCTTCATGAGAGCTCCACTTTCTACAAAGATTAAGAATTTTTTTGAGGCACGTGTTATTTATGCAGAACGCCCTTCTAGAACCTCTTGTTCCAGAACCCTGAAGGGAAACCGGGCCGGCCGGTTTTGTCTTTTCCTTCCATCCATTTGTTGGACCTAAGATCTTGCTACCTACCCCAACTTCATTTCTCCTTCTCCGCTTACCTCTTGGAGCTAAAAGCACAAGATTTTCAGTCTGTATTTTTGGCTTGGACTTCTCTTGCATGTTATTCCTCTTCCAGAGGCAAATAGATTCATGGCTCATCCCACTTAGTGGAACAAGTGCCACCCTAGTCTATGGAAGAAACTTGAATGGCAGATGATCTCTGGACATTTGCCCAGGCTCAGAGATAGGAGAAATCCTTTTATCTCTCAGTAAAGACTGACTTTTGTGATTATTTTCTAGTTTGAGCCTCAAAATTTTTTCTCTGAATATGAAAATTTAAAAGTTGAATATTTTTCTCCTTGAATTCTTGCAATAACAATTGGAATCTTTTCCAAAGCCCGTAGATGTCTCTCAGTGAATGAAAAAGTTACTGAAAAGGAAATGTAGACAATAACAATAGTTTTCTTCAACAAACATTAGTTCCATGCTATGTATATGCCCTTCTTCATCTGGCACTGGCATACATAACATGTATCATATCAGATAGAAAATATATGAATTTTCAAAAACTTCAAATAATGAAATTTCCATGATCCTTCGATCACTACTCAGACCTAAAGAAGGATAATCTTGAGATTTTTATAGGTAAATGGATACAACTAGAGACCATACTCATTAATGAAATAAATCAGATTAATATGTGTAAATATATTTTCTTACTGGTGTGAGAAACTGAAAAATTAAGTAAGGTCTAAAATGTACAATATATATTGTGAAGTGGCAAGAAAGTTTTTAAAAGTAAAAAGGACTTAGGATGGGAAAAAGGAGAAAAGAGGAAAGGGGAAAGGGGAAGAAAATGCAAGTGACCTGTGAAAAGGGAGATTAATGCTAAAATCAACTGGGGAATTTTTTATGCCCATATCTTGTACTCTGAGTAAATACTTTGAAGATGACAATATGCAGTATATTAACTATTGTTATTCTCCTAATTATTTTGTTATGAAATTCTGTTTTACCTTTTTATGGTAAAATAAAGGAAATAAGGGGATTAATCATGTCTCATAAAGAAGAGTCCTGTTATCTTTAAAAATTATTTAGCTATATCACCAAACTCAGCTCTTAAAAGGCATATGATCTCTTAGCTTGTAGATAGAAAGTTTAAATTTTATTTTACCTTGATAAGAAATGACATAAAAACTGTCTATTGTTGGAGATTTCTCAAGGACTGAATGTTCTGTTAGAATCCTGATCCATTTTCCTAAGTTGGAAATTACTTAAAAATGAAAGGAAGCTGTGTATTGTTCAGAGAGTTTTTGAGATAAGTAGCTACTATCGCAAAAAATATACCTTTGAGTCACTTTCTTATGTTATCATTATATTCAAACAGATCCTTTGAAGTAGATTGACTTAGCATCTTGACTTCAAACCAGGCTAATATTTACATCTCTTACCAGAATCTTGAAGTCTTACCCTAAATTAGCACAAACATTTAACAATATAGTTCCATAACAATAATTAAGACTTCCCAAATAAAGATAGTGTAACTCAAAGCCTTATTATTATTTAACACATTGATTGTATTTTGATATAGGTTTTGATCCAGAGAGAAATATCACTGAGCTAGCATTTTCCAGTCTTTTCTTGTGTCCTTATCTCCTTTGACTCCGTTGCACTTTCCTTAGGAATATTCTTTGGTTTTGCTGTTTTCTAAACAGAGGATTCTCTATGAAGGCAATAGAAATTCTCTGGGAACTGAATTGTACACTAAGTTAACAAAGCCATTGTCAGTAAGTCATGCAGTATAGCACAAAATATATAAACACTCACATATCTCTAGATGTTGAAAGAAATTCTGACTGAAATCTAGACATAACAAATGATAAGAAATATAAAAATGAAAAAAATCTTTGATAGTTAACATGGAAGTTGTAGAAGAAATAAACGAACTTACCTTTCCCAATAAAGCATTTCACTTTTCTTCCACAGTATTTTAGTATATTTTAACTTATCTCTTTTGGATGAATTTGCTTATACCACTTTTTCTGCAGTGTCTGCCCATGCCACTTTGCTTGCAACATAATTCTGAATCTGTTATTTTTCTTTTAATCTGTTATTCACTTATTTCACAAATCCTTTATGATCATGTGCTGAGAATTAGTTCCTCACCATTTCTTAGGATAAATCTCTGGTTAATGTACTATCCTGTAGGCTATGAAGGAGATAAACAAGCACATCATAGAAATATGGCTTGTGGTTGTTAATGTTGTTATGCCAACTTCCTTAGGTTAAGGAAGTCATAGAAGAGTATTAAAACATGCTCATGAGTGTTTCTGCGTGGCTCATGGAGGTGTGACCATGGGTCTTATGTACGCTTCCCTTCACCATTCTTCTCTGGCACTGCTCCTCTACTCCATTTCCTGGTTGCCATTAACTAGGCAGATTTGTTTTTGCCACGAGGTTTCTGCCTTGGAGCCTGCTAACCAGGTACTGCATCTACTGAAACCATGAGGTAAAGTAACTTTTCCTCATTTATTTCTGCATTGTCAGATGTTACATCTTAGCAACCAGAAAGATGACAAATACAGAAAATTGGTACCCGAGAAGTGGGGTCACTGCTGTGACCTATGGTTTAGAATATTTTAGAATTGGCTTGTAGGTGGAGTTTGCAAAGGTTTTGTAATGCTACCTCAAGAAGCCCTAGAATGCGGTACACACAGCTTGACAGGTAAATCTAACTGCAGTCAGACAACTAGAATTCTGACAGGAATATGGATGGCAAAGGACAAATTCAGATGTTTCATTTTGGTACAAGAACTTCATTAGCAGCTGGATGAGTAGTTGTATGTGTTACACACTGGCTGAAAATTTACCTGTAGTTTACTATGTCCTGAGACTGTAGGAGAGTAAGATTAAGGGTACTGAAATAATTAATCTGGTAGATGAATAATCAAAGCAACCCCATATCCTGGCTGTAGCATGGGAGTGGTTGCTTGTATCTGGGTTTATAATGAAAATCAGAGACAAAAGGCAGAGCAGAAAAATTTAGAAAATATAAATTTTGGCCCCAAATGAAACATGTGTAAATTGGGGGCCAAAAGAATTATGCATGCTGACAGCATTAATGCCATTAGAAAGAAACCAAGTACTTTGTACAGAGATGAGATGAAAAACATATTGGAAACCAGGAAGACCCCCCCCCCCTTTTAGGCTCAAACGTCCAAAAGTGTAAACTTTTCATTTTAGAGAAGATTGACCAGGACCTTTGCTCAAGAAAGCCCCCCTAGAGAAGTGGTTTCCTAGGATTCATTTCACTGTTACCAGTTGTCTAGGTACTCAGAGGTCTCTGCAGCAGTCATTCAGGAAGGCCAACCTACTGTTCAAGCTGGTGTGCATTCCTTGGTTTCTTACATGTGATGCTGCAATCACCGGCCTGAATACAGGATTAGTGGGGTCAGGAAGGCTTCCACTCAGATTTCAAAGAATGGACTGGGAAGTAGGGAAGGATACTTCGAGGGGATAGTATGTGAAACTATGGAAATGCAGCTAAAGGTGCAGTGAAGACCAGAAGAGGTTGTAAATTCCAGGAATCTAAAGAAAGTTGAAGTATCAGAGAATGGGGCTACCGGAGAATGGAACTAGCCTAAGAGAGAGGCCCTATGGGCTGCAACCATCAAGGCCATAAGGGTGTGGGGTGCCCCATCTCTCTGGAAATCACATCTCAACATCATGTACCTTAAATGCCAGACTATATAACTTAACACTTCCCCTGTTTGCTTTGGTCTTGATTTGAGTCAATTCTTTTCTATTCCACTATTCCTCCCTTTTGGAATGGGAATGTTTACCCTGTGTCATTGTACCTTGGGATTATTTAATAGAGGCTTTTTATTTTTAAGAGGAGATGTGCTTGCAAAATTGAGAAGGTGCAGATGGTGGCCATTAATCCTGATAATCATTTCCATTAGATTAAGAAATACCTAGTAGATTGGTAAAGCCTGCTACTTAGATTAGTATCGCATACCCTTGTGTGTGTTTGAATGAGTCGTGGAGGTATAACCTTGGATACAGTATATGGCCCCTTCCTGTCCCTGTGAGGTCCTATGTTTGTCTTCTGCTTTCTGGGCATCATTAACTAGGCAGCGTTGCTGCAACATGTCCTTCTACAGTGAAGCTTCTGCCTTGCAGCTCGTCTGCCATGTACTGGGTCTCCTAAACCCATGAACTGCTTTTCATTATGTATGTTGGATATTGTGTCTCAGTGCAGGAAGTCCGCCTACTATAGAAAATCAATAAGTCAGAAAACTAATATCTCAACTGAATTTTTACCTAACCATCAAAATTTAAGGTCATAAGTTGGAAAATAAAGGAGAAAGCCAAGTTGAGGACACAAGAAAAGTGACAGCACCACCCGGTAGTCATTGTGGGGAACGGGGGAATTGTGATAATAACAGCAGCTAACCCTAAAGCAGGGGGTACACGCCATTTTTCCTTCCAAGGGTCTTACACACAGTAGTTTCCTTCATATGTTCCCAAAGCACTCTGAAGTAGTACAGTTTTTAATGGGTAGGTTAAATAACTTGCCCGTTTACAGCCTAGTAAGGTGAAAAAAGTTGAAAATGATCCCAGGTATTTTGACTCCTGAGCCTGACACTATGCTGGGCTTTAAGTGTCGTGGGACATTGAGGGGCAACTACCCAGATGACTCAGGGAGAGTATTTTTGTGCAGTTTGAAGGAGCTGTGGAAAGCTGGCAAAACAACAGTGGCATGTTCTATAAAGTTACAAGAGCGGGGAAGTATCAGAAAACACCGTGCTGCAGCCCATCAAGCAATGAAGCAGTCCTGTCTCTTGCAAACAAATGCTGAGGCCCTAAAGCATAAGCGGTATTTTTATAAAGACATGATAAGGAAATCATTATTAACCTTATATAAATTTTCTTTTCCTGTAACAACTACACACATGCATAACAAGCTGTTGGCGTGTCATTGTGTCTGCATGTCTCACAAATGCTATGACTATAAACAAACTGGACTTTGGCTTAGCCTTATTATTATTTGATAAATATATTTAATTTTTCCACATAAAATTGGCAAATTGTTATTTTTACTAAATTAGTAGATTTTTACATCAGAGATTAGTGAAAATAGGAATGTCTTATCTGTATAAAAATCTCTGCCTAAGGTATTGGAAATCTTATGCCAAGCTTATATTATTTTCTCATATGAAACCACATACGTATTTATATAAAATAATGAGAGAAAAGAGGGGTTGAAGAAAAAGGGAAATGTACATGTACCAATTCCCTAGAGTGAAAGCCATCAGGATGTACTGCAAATATGTACTGATAAATGTAAGAAAAAATTTAAATTGTAAAAGATTAAAAATATAATTTATGTAGGCACAGTAGAAATCCAAAAGGTTTTTACTTCTGTAATATGTTAACCAAATTTGTAATGCAATTAGTTAATCCTTCATTGCAAATATTTTCTGATTTCACAGCTATTATTAAAAGTATAAAATAAAGAATAACAGAAGAATTTCTAAGTGTTATTGATATTTGATAATGCCATTAAACTAAAAGTATTGAAGACAAAGGTTTACATCCTACAAACTTGTGGTTAAGCCAGACTTTTCCAAAATGGTTTACAGAAAGTTTGTTATAATATATTACCATGGGAAAAGAAAGTCAATTTATAATTTCTTTTGAATTTTTGAAACTAGCAGTATGTTCCTAAGGCATAAAAGATGTACCTGACCTGGACCAATATGATATGGCTGCTATTACTAACCCTACGGCATCTATCTCCCCTTCTGGAATAGAGTGGTAACATGCTTGAAATACAGATGGTAAAATGTTGCAGAGAAGTTTTCAGATGTCTACTTTCTAGGTAAAAGATAAACAGAATCAAAATACATGATATAAATTTCCCCATAGATGGCCATCAGAATGAGGGAAGAGATGGGGAATTGTCACATGTGAAAGTAGCAACACAGCGGAGACCACCACTGCAGAAGAGAAGGTGTAGTCTTGTTTGCTCCAGCTTAGAGCCTCAAGAGCATGTGGAAAACCCAACAGGCCTCCAGGAGGGGTTGCGTTTCTTTTCCCATAAAAAGTTAAAACATTCAGGTGGAAATTAAATCCAAGTTACAAGCCACACTTACACTGGAAAATGTTTGCTTTGTCACCTTCCTAAGGAGAAACACTGATTACCTCATACCATTTTATGTGTGTATTTTTCAGAACCCACTAGTAACCCACACCTATCATCCAACAGTGGGACTTTTAACAAAGTGATGTACACAGCATCTCCTGCTGACCCTGGAGCCCCAACCTGAAGGAGAAAGAAGTTATGCATAATTAGTTATATTTATGCTTTAATAATCACATTGCTGATGGCCATTCTTTGTCATCGTTTATTATCTGAATTCCATATGTGAGGCAAAGGCGTCGTAAAAGATATGTTTTAAAAGCCTCTTCTATTTTTTCATTGCCAGAACTAATTGATTTGTAGATGAGTGCATTTTCCTTGCTTAATGGAAGCATCTTTTGATTGTTCTGTGAATATAGCAATTACTGTTCCATTTCTAAAATGATACAAAATTATTTTTCTCATTTACTAATTTCTTATTTGGATTAACGACCATCAACCTAAATGGAATCATGCTCACTTGAAATTTCCTGTGGTGCTATGTCTTGTGTCACCAAATTAAGCATTAATAACATATATGACACAATAACAAAGAGAATTTGATGTAAGAAGGAAAAGCAATTCTGAGAAGCATAATTCTAAATCTCTCCATGTAGAATTAAGAACTAATATATTTCTTAATATGAGCAAAATATAGAAATATTTTAGATAACTTTTGAATGTTGAACTATCTGCTGTTAGTTAAATCTGGGTCTGGTGTGATGATAAATGTCACAACAGCTGTAGAAAGCATTCCAAAATAAAAGTGTTTAATCTCTACCAGTAGTCATTCCTTGGCAGGCAGTTTTAAAGCAAAGAAGCTAGATCCGATATCCCAGAGAAAATAATAATAGAGGCTGATTTATATAAAGGCACATTTTTCCTTACTGCAATATTTAGCAACAGAAAATCGTTCAGTGTCTTGGGGAAAAATCCCTAGTGTGCATTTTGTGTATCGCTTCCATGTTTATACAGGGAGGAGATGATTTGTATAGTTGTCCATATTTAAGTTGAATTTGGTGAGTTATATTTTATTCAGGAACAGTAGATTTGATGAACTGACACTTCCACTGAAAAGGCATAAGTACTGAATATGAGATGTGAATGTTAATAGACGATCCATGGCCGGGAGCGGTCCGGGCCACGTGCCATGTAGTATAGCGCTGCTAGTGCACGTATTCAGTTGGCCAAGGTCAGCCTCACCCAGATGACGGGAAAGAGGCCTTGTGTCAATAGTGACATTCGACCTCGAATTCAGTGTAAGAGTAGTGTGGAGTAAATGGTTATTTTCTTTATTGAATGGATATCTATGTTAAGATAAGAGCCACTAAAACTTATAAGTTGGAAGTCTGAAGAATATTTCTACATGATAAGTCACAAAATTTTAAGTCAATCTAATTTTCTGGCATGTTTGGTTCCATTAACTACAGACTTCAAGGCAAACACAAAATGTAAGCAAAAGAAAAGAGAGAGAGCAGTTAGAGGTTAATCGCCTTTATTGATCTCATAATAATTTTGACAGCTTTGAGCTGTTAAAATATGTGTAAAAATGAATGATTGCATTCTTAGCAAGACTGTGTGTTTTGAGATATTTTATTCTCAATATTGACATTTTTATTCTATTTATAATCTGAAAAACCTGATTATAGAATGTTTATAGAAATTCCAGTTGTTTTATGTATACACTATTGTGCTAAAAATATTAAATATTTTCTCACAATTTTACAGTGGAATATGCAAATTTATAGTTTGTTTAGAGGAAAGGAGTAATAATCACCTAATAAGCACTTTTGTTTCCTTATGATTTTATTTCTTTTAGTAGGTAAATAAACACTGTATAGTAAATATACATACATGATAAATGTATAATATAGGAATATATAGAGATATATCTTAAATATATATTGTGTTCTATGTTTTAGAGTAAATAAATATAGATATAGATATAAACATAGATGTAGATATAGATATATAGATATGTAGATGTGCCATAGTCTAAAATAGCAAAAATTTGTTATTTCCCCAATTCTGTGAGTCAAAAGTCTGAGAGTAGTTTACTTGGCAGTTCTAGTTTAAGAACCTCTCATAATGTTGGGACAAAGTTGTGGGTTGCAGCTGTAATCATATAAAGGTTTGACTGGTGGAGGATATTCTCCCGAGTGCATCTGTAGGGTTGTTGGAAGGCCTTGGGTCTTTACCATGTGGCCTCTCAACATGGCTCTTGATGATAAGCAGCCAACTCCCCTAAATGAAGAAAAAACAAAAATAATCCAAATGCACCCAAGATGGAAGACCCAATCGTTTTATGGAATAATGTAGCAACTAACATCCAATTTTCTGCCCATATTCTACTCATTAGAAAAGAGTCACAAAATCTACCTTACATTTAATTAGAGGTGAATTAAGTTCTACTTCTTGAAGAAAAGCTTATTGTATTAGTTTTCTATTTCTCCTATGATAAATTTCCACAAACTAAGTGGCTTATAAAGCACAAATTTATGCCCTTACAGTTGCAAGTCAGAGCACAAAACAAGTTTCACTCGGCAAAAATAAAAGTATTGGCAGGACCATATTCCTCTGGAGGAGTAGCCCCAAACTTCGTGGTACCATGACCCAGATTCATGGAAGACAGATTTTCCCCAGATAGGGTGGGGGTACAGAAGGTTTCAGGATGAGTCAGAGGAGTGCACAACGTAGAAGTCTTGTATGTGAAGTTCACACTAGCGTTTTCCTATGAGAATCTAGATCTGACAGGAGGCAGGGCTCAGTGACTAATCCCAGTGATGGGGAGCAACTGTAAATACAGATGAAGCTTTACTCAATTTGCCAGCCCCTCACATCCTACTGCCTACCCTCGATCCTAGAAGGCCATGTATATGTACCAGTTGGTGGCCTGTGGGTTGGGCACCCCTGCTCTAGAGGATACAGAGAATGTGTAGTCTTGTTCTTTTCTGGCTTGGAGGCTTCTAGTATTCTTTGGCTAGTGACTCCTTTCTTCCAAAGTCAAAGCCAACAATGGTGGGATGTGGATGTATGTTTTAAAATGCCCTTGTGATCAGTCACTACCAGATATAGTTGACCCTGCATATGTCCAGCTTCTGCATCTGCATACTCAACCAACCGCAGATTAAAAGTAGTTTTAAAAAAATACCCATAGAAATAAAGAATAACATAAAAATCCTGGAAATTCCCCAAAGCTACTTTGCTACATGCTCATCCCCAAACTGAGCCCATACAAAGGAAGTGGCGTGTAGGCATGACCTTCTGTGTCCTCACACCATTTCATAGGTCATCCACTTCCAGTACTCTTTAGTTGAGTAATGTATGCCTCAAGTCTCATCTGTATGTTAAGTAATTGGACCTACAGTGGTTATGTCTATATGGAGCATGTGTAGCTGTTTTTTCTTGTCATTATTTCTCAAGTAATGCAGTATAGCAACTGTTAGAATTTATGTTGTCTTAGCTATTATCTGTAATCTAGAGGTGATTTATTGTACATGGGAAATATGCATAAGTTATATGGAAATACATTTTATAGAGGAGCTGGGAGCATCCACAGATTTTCATTTTTGCAAGTTAGTACTGGAACCAACTCCTTGTGCACTGAAAGATGACTTTATGTATACTAGCTGTGTGCTATTATTCAAGTTATTCTTCTCTGTATTGTAAGGATTTTTCTACAAATAAAATACAGAGAATAATATTATATTGAGTATATATTGTGCATATTAGTTTATCATTCAGAAATTGATTAGGTGTTTAATTTCTGTTGCACATAATCTAGCATATTTTTATGAAGGGGTACCATTAAACCTGTTAAAAATCTTTGGGCTTATCTTTTCTGGTCATCATTAATGAAAAATATTTCTTTAAAGGCATATTCTTGACACTTCATCAGTGATTTCTTCCCCTAAACTCTCTGAGACAGGTACCTAACCTGTATACAAATATTAAGGATCACTTTAAGACATCACTTATTGTTCTGCATTCCTAGGGAAAATCCACAATAATTATTTTAAAAGCCCTTTAATAACATGATGAATTTTATTTATAAATCTTTAAGAATTCAGAAGTTTATTTATCCATGTATGTTGTGTTTCTTTAAAATTAAAACCTGTTGTTACTGACTATAAAATTAAATATGTGGAATCAATGGTATTATAAATGTAGTTCAACAATTAAATAATAAAGGTAAAATTATGTGTTTGTTTCAGTGATAATATGAACAGAAATTTGGGTGGAACACAGCATGATGAGGAAAATAATGTTCTTGGTAATTTAGGAAACCTATGGAGTAAAAATATGCTTCAAGTTGGTTATGGTACACAAATAACTGTCAACTACATTGAACAAACTGTGCCAATCTATCACTTTATACTTGTATGTAAGCTGAATTATGTTACTTTTATAAATATTTTATACACAGAAAGCAGAAATACTTTATTGTTTTAAAAACACTAAATAAATAGAGTACTGAATTTTTAAAATGTCAATATGTCTTTAGAGACAATTTTTCCTACTGCCACTATTGGATTTTGGAAATGTTTGAGCTTTTGAAGACCTATGTGATAAAACCTTTAAATTTGATCTCCAATATTAAAGATTAGTTAGAAGTTTCTTGCCAAAACATTTATAAAATTTAAAATTTGAATTTTCTTTAAAATGTGAGTGGAAGTAGAGGGGTATGGGAAAAAAAGAAATCAAAATATATCATGTACAGGTACAAATTCCCTGTGATAAATATGGTCATTACATATATCTAAATGTACCAATAAACAGAGTTATTAAGAAAAAATTACTGAAAGACAAGTTTATTCTTACAAGAACAAAGAACAGAGGAAATAAACAATGAGAACTCTAAAGAGATGTAAGATTTAATTATAATGCCTATTATTGTGCTTTAAAATTTCTCAAATTGAGGGAAAAGTCTTTCCTACAACTTCTATTTATAATTAGTTATCTTCACCTCCATTAACTAAGACATTCAAAAGAATATTCAGACATTTATGACGTTTCATCCTATAAAGATGTGTCATCTTGTTATTCTTTTTCACTGATCGATCTTGCATTCTTACATCTGGTAGTTCGCTGAGGACAACAATATGTAATAGAACAGCCATTGTTAACTTCCTATCTCCTTGTCTTGAAGTTCTGTATCATTTTTGTTGTTTTTGTGTTTTTGTCTTGGCTATTCATTTCTCTTTAAAATAAATAAATAAGTAAAAACTGTGTCAAAAAGTACGTTTGAATGGGGGCCAAAAAATAGAATCTGTGAAAATACTTAAAGTGTAGTATTTACACATTTTGATTTGAAAATGGATCTGGAATTGCTTCCACTTTTCATATTTCGCTTTGAGGCTACCATTTTCTTCCATATCTGTATGAGGAAATGGGTTCCAATCAGGAACAAATTTATAATTCCGAGTTATTTGAAAGTGTCAAAATTACTCCCAACTCAACTGTGGAAAATATTTGAAAAAATCTATGAAAAACTAAAAATTAGAATATAGCAAAATAATTTTTACAGAAATACACAAATATCACAGTATATGAAGCAGGTTAAGTGAAAGAAACTAAAGCACCATGGGAAAATTACTCAGCTTATGTTTACTTTTATTTTATTTATGGAAATTTATATGTTTTACTTTTTAAGACAGAGTTTCACTATGTAGTTTAGGCTGACCTTGAGATCATTATGTAGCCCAGGCTGGCCTAGAACTCCTGGTGATCCTCCTGCCACAGACTCCCTGGTACTGGGCTGACAGGTGTGCACAAGCACACCCTGCATATGTTTCTTTTAATATCCAGATAAACAACCAAAATTCATTTTGCTTTACTCTAAATATATTTATAAAGTTTTTCTGTGCCCTCCTTTTACTCAAAATGACCTATTTAAATGCTGAATTGTAAAGTCACCATAACTATAAATGTGTTCATGCCTCAACCATGTTAAGTCTCTGAAGTTCGGATAATAGTTTCTTTAACTTTAATTAATAGTTCCATTAATTCATTGATTAACCATTCATATGTTCAGTAAATACTTTTCAGCCTTATCCATGAGGTAATTATTTTTCTAGAGTCTTAGAACATACTTTTTAACAAAACAAGGATGCCTGGCTTTGTTTGGGTGGTGACTGTACAGGTATAGACGTAATAAACTTCTAGCTTGTATCATGTATCAAGAAGATGTGCTTACTTTTCAAAATAAAAACTAAAGCAGGAATTGTAAAGTGAGGAGTGGCAGGAGACATTTTGCAATATTTGGTGAGAAGTCGACATTTGGACAAAGCGTTGCAGGCACAGGAGAAGTTAACCATTGATTAGGGAGAAAACACCTCAGAGCACAGGAAGCAACTAAGTGCAGCCAAAAGCAGATCTGAAAACAGCAAGGAGGTCAGGACGGTGAGAGGGGAAGAATAGCAGGGAGGGGAAGGCCGTGAGTATGCGGGGCAAGAGAAAGAACAGCCGGGTAGCGAGGTGGCGACTGATACAGACTGGACAATTTAAAAATCCCCTAAACATTTCTGACAAACCAGCAGCTGGAAGAAATTGTATAAGATTGAATATTGTGTATTCATCACCATATTCTTGGTCTTTGTAATTAAATTTAGATATCTCATTTCTCTTCTGCTTTGGGGGAAGAACTTTCCAAAGGTTTTGTTTTTCATTAAATTTCCTTGATTCTCTGTGCTGTCATTCGGGTTTGCATTCTAAGTCAAAAGAGCGCTTTGAAATTTTACCTTCTCATAGAAATCTTAAGAATAAAGATTAATTTGACAGCTTTCATCTTTATCTGTTCTTAGAGACTTCATGAAAACATTGATCGTTCACATAAATGAAGCTGCTAAACATTTGGTAATTTGGCAATAAATCACACAGGCCTTACTGGAAGCAGTGGACTGTTAAAACTACCAGCATCAAGTTTCATCTACAGACTAGTGTCTTAGGGAAGAGAATTCCTGAAACTACACTTTTGGTCAGTACTACTTATGGGTAATCCCATCTTGTGAAAACAATGTACTTTTCAACTTCACTTTCTATAAATGGAAATAACAATAAGACCCACAGCACGGGGGCTGGGGATATAGCTCAGTGGAATAAGTGCTTGCCTAGCAAGTGCAGGGTCCTGAGTTCGATCCCCAGTACCGCCAAAAAAAAAAAAAAAAAAGACCCACAGCACAAGATTATTGTACGTTTTTAATGTGTAAATTTGATCAAGTCTTAAAATAGTATATAATTGCTAGCAACTATTATTATCTCAGCCGGCACGAAGTTACCGTTATTACATTCTAAACTTTTTGATACGCATTTTTCAAACGTCTTCCATAAAAGTCCTCTTTTTTTCCTCAGAATTCTCCATTCCATCTTTTCAAAACATCTGAAAAACAAATCCTGTGTGCAGTTGAATGTGTGTGGCCGTCACACGACTTCTTGGAACACAGACCGCGCTCCACTGACGTGGAGACGTGCTTGACTTCTGCATTGCTAACGGGCACTCCGATGACGCAAATGTCGCTTGTCTTCAAAACCCACTGAATACCTCAGTCGTTTACCGCTCTCCACATGAAACACATTTAGTTTCTAACATTAACTCTGGCATTTCATTATATTTATGCATTAGAAAATACCTAGCAAGGCGGTTGTGATGTTGTTAACACTGAATATATAAAGTTGACAAAAAGGACCTAAGAACATAAAGTCCATACATACACACATGAAAATAAATTAATTAAAAAGGAAAAGAGCAATGTGAAGTAGGAGAAAATCCCTGATCTCTGCTTCATTAATGTAAAAATCTTAGCGTTCTCAAGGAAACTGGTAACCCTTGCTCTGTTCTTGGTTCAATTTTAGAACTTTTAAGGACTCTTTTGAACTCAAGTATGAGAATAAATACAACTATTGGGATGCAAAGAAATTAGTAGCGGTAAATCTGTGATTTAGTATGACTATACGACTACGTTATTTTTCACCATATAATTACTATCCTTGTTATCATAACAGTTGCCCCCATCATTTACATCAATAAAGCATTAAATGTGATTGTAAAACTGTTAAGCAAATTCCTACATATTCAGGATACCGCTGGTGAACATATTATCTGAATCATATGTTTGCTTGATTTGGTAAAACAGATCTTCAGTGTTAATCTGTGTAGAGATAAATAGATTCCTGGAATTTAAAACAATTTTGTTCAGAAAATTTAACTAAGAAGATAACCTAAAAGATAAAATATTTGAAAAATAATTAACTGATTTGAAAGTTTTAAGAATTAAGAAAGTTCAAATCTGGTAATTTTTACTATTTGGCGTTTGTTTGGTAATCAGTGTTAAAATGTACTTGTGTTCTCTGCCAAAGAACTTTAATCCTGACTAGGTATTGATTAAACATGCACTGAAGCCACCAAGTTTCATCAAGTTTCATTCCACTTCTGCTTTAAGGCAAATCAGAGGTTTTTTGACAATTAGTTACCAGGAGTTTTGGTGGAAACCGCAAATGAAAGCAAGTGAAAAAGGAACAAGTTTCTGTGGCTCAGCTGATGGAGCTGAGGCCTCTGCAAAGTGGGCTAGAAGTGTTTCCATGAAACATAAGTTCCGGTTAGTCACGTCAACCTGATGGGATTAGGAGGCTCCAAGAAAGGTAACTGGCTCTTAGGCGTATGATGGTCTTCAGTGGAAATCCACTGATGTTCATAGCTGTACATGCTGTTCGGTGAGGCTCAGTGGGAGGAGATGAGTCCCTAAGGATGCCGTTTGGAGGCTTTTCACTCCTTAGCCATTTCTCCCATGCTGTGCTTCCTGTTCCCTGGGAGGTAAGCAGCTTTGCTCTCCCATACCCTTATCCATGGTGTTCTGCCTTACAGTCAGCTGACTAAAGTGGAACTTCTGACATGTGAGCCAAACAAGCCATGTCCTCTTAAATTGTGTGAGTCAGGCACTTTGTCCTAGCATTGAGGAAGTGGGCCAGTGTAACATGTAACCGTAGAATTGGTGTCTTGGGAGGAAAACCTTTTATATACCAAAAACAGACCTGTCAGACATTCTCAGCTCTAGAAAACGGGTGCTATGCTCTAAACGCATGATCTCTAAGCATGAGTGTTACATGACACGGCATTTTCTATCGTGAGCGGCAGATTTGTCTTTATGTGTGGTATCCTGAGCACAGTATTCGTTTTTGTTTACTCAGTAGCTAGCACAGTACCTGACATGTTTTCTATGTTCAGCAATCATTTAACCAATGGAAACAAATGATGCATGACATTTTTAATTTTCCTCTTGATATAACCTTTGGAAGAAATAGTAAATACAAAAGGGTATCCAAGTATAAACATCCACTTCTATTCACTTCATTTTCTATTGGAGAAATACATTTGGACATAACTAAGTCACACACAAATATCAGACTTACCAGGTCATTGGTGAGAAGTTCAACTTTCCACTTTTATTTGTCCTTGCAAACAGAGTCTGGTAACAAATGGGAATTTGGTCAACCAGCGATCTTTGCATTAGCATTCTAATAACCAGAGGCCAGCGTGCCATAGTGCTGTGTCAGAACTAATTTATGAAACTAGGTCTAAAGGCTCATTAAAGTGGTCACAATTCAGTGACTGCCCAGTAAAATTAGACTACAGTTTCATTCTCATAACAGTGAATATTTTAACATACTATTAAGAACATTTTTCAAGTGTTAAAACTAGCTTTGATTCTGGGAAAGAAAAAAGAAGAGTCTAAAGTCTTTTATTTTGCAATAGAAAATTGGTTTTATTTTTCAGCTTTTGGCTCAAAAGCCTTTGGATATTCATACTTTGGAACACAGGGTGGAATGTACTTGGCATTTTCAAAATGTTTTCTTGGTGTAAAAGCACTGCTATGTGGCTCCAGTGAACCACAGGGTTATTACCTTGCTAAGAAATCTCAGACAGCTCAGTTCTTAGTAGATGAAGCTTCTACCCTACCCCATTTGCTGCCAGGCAAACATCCCTTCAGCATTCTTTTACCATGTATCCTATCCCACGGTTCAAATGCTTCAAGGAACTCAGTTTGCACTGTGTTACAGGCTGCTATCCACAGCTAAAGTGAGTTCAAGTGCCTCAGAAGGTGTGACGTCCCAAATCATGCCAAGACTGATGAGATACAGTAGGGACTGTTCTGGACTGCGAATCAGTTCATGTCTGCTGCTGACCCTCAGACCGTTGCCCACCCCCCACCCCCACACAGGAGGTTCTCTTTTTAGTTCAATGCTTAGCACGTGGGCTCTGCTCAGTAACAAAGGTGGTTGTGGTGAAGTACACTAACGATGTGAGAGCCAATTAATTTCCTAGTATTTAACCACCTTGTATATGAAGTAGGAATACTGATTCCTGCTCTGCTTATTTTACAGGGTTGTTTCAAGATTCTAAACTAATAATAGCAAAAAAACAAAAGTGTTTTTGTTATTATAGCAAAAATAATAGCAAAACAATAACAGCAAAACCACTTTTTAATGATATGGTGCTTATACTGGGATAATGTATGGTTACTCACTTGTCAAACATAACAGACTATTTTCTTTATCTCCTGAGGTTTTATTCAATGGAACAGCAATGAATCCCTAAATCTTGTAAATGTGTATGGTGAAAGATTAAATGACTTTTTCTCTCAGTCTATCTGCCATGGCTGAATTATTTAGACTTCTATTTAAACCTGATAGAGCGGAAGAAAAGAATCTAAGAATAAAGATTTTTCCTTTAAACAATTGCTTCAGAAAACTACTGCTTTTAATTTTTTCTACATTTAGAAGACAGCACTGATAATTTAGATGCCCTGTTATATTGTGAGATAGACATCACTTTCTCATCGAGTTTATATTTAGAAAATAACAAAAGATGGCTGGGATCACCACTGGTAGAATTATCGGTTTACGGTAGCAGTATAAATCATAAGTAATTTAAAAGATCAACACTTAAACTGTGATGTTTCAAATTGAATCCTTGGCAAAGAAAGAGTAAATATTTTTCTAAATATTTCAGAGTACCCCATTAACACCATTCTGGAAGAGCTCTGATGTGATGGATATTAACAGCTGTGCTGTCAGAAATATTCTGTATTCAGGTGCACATTAGAGTAAATTTGAGTTAATGATGGATACATATATTTCTTTGCAGGGAGGGATTTTATCTATTAGCATGCAGTGCTTATATCCAGCAAATAGTGTACTACAGAATTTTTTACCAAACTATTCCTACCTTGATAAACTTCTTTAACCACCTAAATTTTAACATCTTGTGAAAAACTGCTCAAATAAACGTCAGTTTAGGAAATATTTTGACAAAATGTGTTTGCTTAGCCACTCCAGAACTCCTATGAGGGCATGCTTTCTGGCTTGTCTAAATTTAATTGACAGTGGAATCATTGAGCACCTACTGGGTAAACAACCCAGCAGGGTGTGGAAAAGTGCATAAAGTTGAGTGAAATTATGATTACTCCTTAGATGTGTAAACTCAAAGAACAAAAATATTTAGTATTCAGTGCAAATGGAAATGTTGTAACAAAGCAAATAGGTGGAAATTGTAAGAATCACAGCTATTTGGGTGTATCATAGGACGTATCTTTTCAAGAGTCAAAAGCATGAAATAATAGAAAGCTGTTGATACCATGTTTGGTAGTTCGTTACCAAGGATCAGTGAAATGAATATATTCACACACACCAGTTATATTTCTGCCAAGTTTGACTTCATATAATACCTGTATGTCTTTGCCACAACTCACTTGCCTCAAGTCAAAATATGGTGAGATCATTCACTTTCCCCGGTTTTGTAACTTTACAGTTATTTCACTTTGATACAATGGAATTGCTTATTTAGTTTTAAAATAAATAAGCCAAAAGAATAAAGCATTTTTTCCATTTTTTTATTGTAAGGAGAGTAGTAATAGAAAAAAGGAACAATAGCAGCATACCAACATCACAAACATAAACAAAACAAAGCAAGAACATTAAAAATGACACAGGGTTTCAAAACAAAATAATAGGAAGAATAGGCAAACTTTTTACTATAGTTACCTCTTAAAAATCAACTCATTGTGAAGAGATGCAGCAGGATCCCAGCAGGATATTTTTGATTTTTCAGTCTCAGGTTTAATATAAGAAGAATAATTTTGTAGCATATTTTCATGTGAATTTGAGATAATAAAACAAATATTAAAATAAAAACCAATATTTAAATAGAGATGAACCTGTTCTATGACTCTTTGGGGGAGTATAGAAAATCAGACTCAGGACTTCGCATTTGTCAGGCAGGCACTTGTGCCACTGAGCTCAGTCCCCGGCCCTGTTTTCTGACTCTTAGTAAGTGCTTACAGAAGCTTCATAATATTATATGACAAAATGAAAATACCCCTTCGTCTGAGTGAAGTTGTGCAGTTTCCACTCATCTCTAGCTAGAGGAAAATTTCAAAAACTTTTGCAATTTTTCCCTGTGCCTGGAGATAGGGGTGGGGGCAGCTACTCTGCACAGGGGTAATGCATAGTAAATTTAAACAGAAGTAAACTTCATCAATAGATTTATGTAAAATGATGCTTACCTGGCTTTACCAACCCTCAGGACAGTAGTGTGATCCTACTGTCACATAATAGAGCCCACCAGCCTGCTAAAGGTGCCTTTACAGGGAATTCTGCTCCATAACTAGAAATTTCACTGGGATTTTAGGAATGTACCCAAATCATTTGATTGGAAAGTTTAAATGCAATCGTTTCTTGAGGATAGTATAAAGTTCTAAGTACTAGTAGTGTTGAGTCTAAATCTGTAAATTCAGGAGCTCAGGAAATAGCCCCTCTCCCTTTTTTCTGCATGTGCAAGGTTCCTGTCTTGGGGAGTGGGAGAAATCTGAATCTTGGTTATTCTGCCTCCTGTCTCACCAGTGCCAGGACAATCAGGGCACGCAGGCTGCCGAGACATCTGTCACGGAGTTCCTACTATAGATACTCTTTACACTGTTCCTTGAAGTCCAGCTGCTCTTGAGACAAGAAAATCAGAGGTTTGGCTTGAATTGTTCTGAAGACAAAATGAAATCTAGTAATTTTGAAATTTAGTATGAGGGAAGGGCTGGTTCATTCAGATCCTGCAAAGCCTCAGGTCCTCTCTAACTACCTGAGTTTGCTGCCCTCTGTCTCCCTCATCCTGCTTCTTCTGTTTGCTTCTCTGAGGTTTGGAGGATCACAGACCACACAGTATCATGGTGAGAAAACATAAACATGCATATTTAAATATTAATTTCCATTTAAACACCATTCAGTGTTCAGAGGGACAAAGAATTTTCTTAGACGTTTGTAATACCTTTGAAAGGAGGCTGATGTCTGAAAATACTGAGTTTATTAGCCTGTCAGGAAAGACTTTCTGTTGTGTGAACTTGCTGTCAAAGCCCCAAGTGCATCTTCAAAACTACTGCAAACACATTACAAAAAATGAAAAGATGCTGAAATATTTTTATTGATAGGCTTGTGTCAAGCTTTTTATTTACATATGAAAATAATTTTATATTCTTACTTTGCAAGACAGTAAGTAAAAGCTGAAAATATACAGTTTCTCCTATGATATTTTCAAAGACAGGTGCCCTCTATCATTACAGCAGAGTTTATAAAAATATTAAAAGTATATATTTGTTGTACTTACTTTTTTGTTCCAGTAAAATGACATCTAAAATGTTTAGACAGCCTTGATCTTAGCTATGACTTATTCTCAGTCATACCAGAGTCACTTTCTTTATGATTCATTTTTGGTCTCTCCTCTATTTAGAAGCCTGAATTATGCCCCATTCCAATCAAACTATAAGTTCCAATTGGAATTTCTAATGATAGGCAGCAGCCCGCTCCCGCGGTGGGCTTTTCTGCACTGGCCATGAGCAATGGCTCACCGTCCTGCTGAAAGCCCTTGTTCACCACAGCTTACTGCTTCTCGCCTGAGTATTTATCAACATATAATTTATCATTTTCTTATTTCTCATAAAATCTTTACTGATTAAACCCTTAAAATAGAATTTATAGAATATATAAGTTATAAAGTATAATGTAAATCCATATTCTCTCTACCCAATTTAAGAAAGTCTCTGGGTTCTGCCGAGTCCCACACCTTATCTGCCCTTTTATATGTAATCCTCAAATGAACTGTTTATATAATCTTTGTTCTTTGATTTGATTACATGTGTTTTATTCCTACATAGTATTTACATTGTATTTTTAAAATTTATTTTAAAAATAAAAGAAGGAAAACATTATCAGGCAGACATCCATTTTCAAGATAGCATAAGAACATTACAAGCAATACAGAGTTACAGACAAAGTAGTAGGAAATTATCAATGGTTGTTGCATTACGTGTTGATATATTCAGAGTGGTTTCTCAGGAGAACAAATACAGACATGCAAGATTGATCAAATAATTAATCATTAGCTGTTCCTTTCAGTAAAGCAATAGAAGTCAGTAGTTTAACTATGTTAGCTATGCTGTATAGTGTTTATATTGTATTGCTTATATAATTTCATAAAAAGATTTATATTATCAGTTGTCTCCTATGACACTATATTTGTTTATTGTTATGTTCTTAAGGTTCATAAGTGTATCAGAGGTGTTAAGATTTAAATTCTCTTACCTCTTTCTCCTTTTTGCCTGTCAAGATGTCTGTGTTCTTTCCAGTAATATATTTGTTTCCATTGTACAACAATGTGCACTTTGCTACGTATCTGTGAAAAGTGCAGGCAATAATTTTTCCTACGTTTCATAGTTTTTTGTGTTTTGCTGTTTTGTTTTGTTTGAGACAAAGTCTTTCTGTGTAGTTTAGTCTGACCTTGAATTTACTATGTAGCCCAATATGTCCTCAAATTCACAGGAATCCTCCTGCCTCAACCTCCTGGGTGCTGGGACATCCTACATCTATGAAAAACTGATTTCCCAGAATAATCTTAATCTTCAGTTACACATAATTGCTCCAAAATCTCATCAATAGTCTATATTGTAAAAGTCTGAAAATTATAAATTGAATGGGTTTCAATTAAACCTCATGCTCTTTTAACATGCTTTTCCATCTCTAATTATGTCAAGCACTTTCCGAGGGTTTACCTGCCATTATTCCTCTCTGTAAAACTCATTCACTAGTTTTTGATCCAATTTTCTATTTTGAGTTTTGGCTCTTTTAATGAATGATTTAAGATTCCTTACCATACTCTGATCTCATAAAAGTGTTCTATTTTGCCATCTCTTAAAAATTTTATATTTTTGCCTTGCATATTAGGCATTATCAATTGGTTTTTAGGGTATAATGTAAAACAGAGGTTCGGTTTCGTATTTGTCCTTTTGAGTAATCAGTTTTTATAACATTAAAAAGACTACCCCTCATTTATCTAATGTTTTATTTTTTTTAATTTTTTTTTTTTTTTTTTTTTGCGGTACTGGGGATTGAACTCAGGACCCTGCACTTGCTAGGCAAGTGCTTATTCCACTGAGCTATATCGCCAGCCCTTATTTTTTTAATTTTAAAAACATAAAAGTACAAAAACATATTGACAAACAGACACCAATTATCATAAAAAATAGTACAATCACAACTAATCTATAGACAAGGTGATATGGTCTCAACAGTGGTTATTGCTTTATCCATTGATATCTTCGAATTGTAAATGTATGAACCCATATATAGACATGCAAATTTAGTCAGACAATTAATCCTCTCAACAACAGAAAAAACACAAAAACCAAAAATCCAAAGACAAGAAGCAAAACAGGCAAACAACAACAACAGCAACAACATCAACAACAAAAAAATCTAATGTTTTAAATGTTATATGTTCATTCAAGATCAATGTGGGTCAATTTTATGCATATCATATCATAGACTTAGATCTCCACTTACCTATCCCAGAGATTTAATCATGTTTTCAGTTGGTGAAGGCAAACGATGAGCTCCCATCTTTTTCTGACCATGCTGTGATTCCATAGCCTCAACACTGTTTGCTTCCTACAGATGACAGTTTGCTAAGTAAACATGGCATCCTTCAGGACTACACCTGTGTGGCTTTCTCTTTTGTACAGGTGAAAATTACATCATGGAATAAATCCTTTTATAAACAAAGGGACAGTCCATGCAAATGTTCACATATGTTGAGAAATTCTTGGCCAGAAATGGGAATCAGTAGAATATCTTTTTTTGTTGTTTTTCTTAAGTATCTGGATTCTCCTTACCTCACTTAACATTTTTTTCCCATACTTGTCACTTTCTAATGTGGTGCATATTTTTCTTACTTATTATGTCAACTTCTTACTATTACCCTCCAGTAGCATATAAACTCCACAACAGCTGGTATCAAATTTGTTTTCTTTTCCATTAGCATATACTGTATTTATAATTCACAATGATCACATCCATTTTAGGGTGTAGAAACATGTATGAAACATCTTTTAGTTTTTGGTCTTTTTGTCTTTTTTGAGACAGGGTCTAACTATGCAGTTCAGGCTGGCCTTGAGCTCACCTTGCAGCCCAGGCTGGTCTCAAAATTAGCAACAATCCTCCTGCCTCAGCCTACCAAGTGCTGGGATTACAGGCATGGTTCCACCACACCAGGCTCACAAAACATATCTTAATTCTTTTTATTCTCCTCCTCCTCTCTTGCCTCCCCTGCCCTCCCCTCAAGTTCATATCCCCATTTACCAGAGGTCTATCTTCCTATTTCTTTCTGTATATATTTTCTTTTGCCCTTTCAAATCTATTTCTGTATGACCTATTCCAAACAGTGTCTTCTATAAAGTAGGTGTTCAATAAACACATGTCAAATGAATGAATGGCATTCAATATTTCACAAACAAATGACAAAAAAAAGACTGGAAGATTTAATTTTCACAAAAGATTTAAATTTTTAATCAATACTATTTTCTTTTATGTTTTCAGATATCAACATGGCAGGAGAGCCCAAACCATACAGACCAAAACCTGGAAACAAGAGGCCCCTTTCTGCACTTTACAGGTAAAAAAAAAAAAAAAAAAAATCACTGTTTTATTACATGCAGTGTAAAATTTCTTGTAATTTATAAGGTAATATGATATGAAAGACATCACCTATTTTGAATAACAACGTTTACTGGCATAAAGTGTGAGAAAATGTTTTCAGTGAACGTATGTAGCATTGACAGGAATCTCAGATGCCTGTCACTCTCAGGTCTGTTTATGTAACCACTCTACAAAATAATTCTCTAATAAAATCTAATGAAAATCTCTAGTGATCCTTTCTGACAAATGGAAAGGTCAGTGTTGTTGACTATCAACTGTAAGCCAGGTACTGTGGGTATTTCACTTGTGTTGTTTAATTTTCATAAAAGTCCTATGACCTGAGTTCAGTGTTCTAGGGATTTTCTTCATGTCTCAGACAATGGTGCAGCAATCAGACCTGTGCTTCCAGGTGCTGTATCCCAATTCTTTCCCTTCAATCCCTCAGCACCTTTCACTATACAGCAATGTTTCTGTCATGCCTATTTCTCCAAAATGATGAATATGGTAATTCTGTCCTTCAGAGAGACCTATCCAGTTCCGTTAGCCATTCCTAGAGTACTCAGTTCTGCATCAGTTCAATATTTTATTTTTTGCCCTCTGCAAGATTCTGTTTATTAGAGTCCTTAACTATATGCAAAATTCTAGCTGGCTAGAGTAGATTAGATTTAGCCCCTTTGTTGTTCTGAATATGCTTCTATCATGTTAAATGAAACTGGATTGATCAGGGGAGAAGAGAGTATTGACAAAACTTTCAATTCTTTAAAAACAGCACTTTGAAGAAAAAAAATCACAGTCTGTTGTTAAACTGTATGTCCCATTTCTTGTATTTTTGCCACTGCTTTTACGCTGTAAGTGCTGACTTTGCATCTGTCCCTGTGAGATTCACTTTTGTCAGATTTAGCCAATTGTTGCGGGCTTTTGAGATCTCCTATCATCCAATTTACTGCATGTTCTCAGAGGTACATGTCATCACTCCATCAGTATCCACAGCCAAAGAGCGGACGTAAGTGTTAAGCTAGGTTTTCTAGTTTGCTGATTGCATTTGTACAAAAGAAAATTAACTTATATCCACGTTTTAAACTGGATTTTGTTTTGATAAAGTATAGAAAAGAGAGTGCTCGCAAGAAGGATCTGAGATGTTTGCTTGTCTTTGTTCTCTGAGTACTGGCTTATCTCCTTTGTGGCATCCTACAGCCTCAAGGCTTTCTAGCATGTGACCATTAGAGATTTTTAAAGGTACAGTATACTAAAAAACTAGCTTCATTTATCTCTTACTTTGGTTGTTTAACTGTATTTAACCCTAATAAAATGTTTTATGCAAATGTGGAAAGAACCTGGAAATATGCATTGGTAGCTCCCCATAGAGCCACACAGACAGAAGAGCAGAGACAACAAAAAGCAAACGGCACCTCATACCCTGTTCAAGGTAAAGGACAGTGTTCCTAAACCCAAGCACTGCAAATTAGTTGCGGTGAGATTCATTTTAAAACATGTGCTTAGAGCTGCAGCTAATACAGAACACTTGGAAGTCACGTATCCAATTATTAACAGGACAAGCTGGCAATGCCCGTTTTTGTTTTGTTGTTGCTTGGTCTCCACTTTCCTCTCATCACCAAGTTACCAGAGTCTCGACAACAATGCTAATGTTCCTATTTCCCCGCTGTGGGACTCTTCTGGCTTCCTTATGAGAATGGAAGCTCATGACAAGAAATAAATGTCTTTTTAACTGTTATTTCCCTTTTACTATATTATGTTGATCTATGAATTCAAAAGGATTAGAAGCAGAATTCCATTTAAACATGCTGCACTGCATACAAATCACATTACTGGGGAGTTGTTTGTCCTATTTTCATCTGTTTACATAAATTAAAGCTGAAATACACTGAAATTGAATAACAGTTAACAAAGGGAATAAAGGATTGAATATGCTGCTGAGAAAGTCTTTTTATACACATTTTCTTATTCTTACACAAGCTTCCTACTTCTAATACTTTACATTCATATGGAAAAATACATTTTATAGACATCAGTCATCTTTATCATAAAACTCCACAAGGCTGTAATTATATGCCTTATTCTATGAACAAGAAACCCACCCTTTTGATACAATAAAGTGTTTGCTTGAAACAGCACAATAAGATTAGGAATCAAATCAACCTTCTAGTCTGGTGATCTTGACACTAGATCATAGCTCTGTACATTAACCCACCTTCTCCTCCTTAAATAATGATTACAAGACACAGCTTTTTCTAGTCATCAAAATCAATAATCAATTATATATCTGTATATGAATACCATGCCATTGAGTGGAAGAGAGTACACACTAAACACTTCATAAGAATGAGAGCATTAGCACCTATTTGTTTGACTCCAAGGCACAAATTTTGAGCTCCGGGTTGTTTATGTAATATAATAGTTGTGCATTTTACTTGACTGCATAAAATATCATAATTGAGATAAAAGCATCTAGATCAATATATAGAATATGGTGGCACTTGGAAAGGAAATGGTCTCTGATTTCCTAGTCTCTGTAACTTTGGATCTATTTCTTTATTTTAAGAGCAAAACTGGTGCAATTACGTTGTTCACTCATTCACAGAAGATATATTTAATGTGTCTATTATGGTCAAGGTTGGTGGTTTCTCCTTTTCTAGCCAGCTGGTGAAGAAAATGTGAAACTGCAGGGAAAAGAAAGTGTAATAAAGTAAATGTAAGTTGTTTGTATAATTAGGGGTAACTTCTAGTTCAAGTTACTGCCCTGAGCTGTTCTGTTTCTATAACTGTCCTCTGCTGGGGCTGTAACTGCTCTGCTGCCAGGTTCTCTTCACCTCTTCATCTCTGTAATCAGTCACCAGGTACTGTTCACTTGGAATATCCACTGAAGTCTAACTTTCCTTCCTTTATTTTGCCAGGACTTTCAATTTAGTAACCTTCATTAAGTGCTTAATATGTGCTTGATTGAAATATATACATAGAAGTTACAAAATGCAACACTGTGAGGTTTAAAGATCCTTATGATCTTATGCATGAGTTATATGCATAAATAAAGAACACCAGGAGAGGTATGCATACACTCCCATAAGAAAATAAATGGGGGAGACAGTAGATGCTCTAGGAGGCCTGCAAACTCTCACTGGCGCTCGTCCCTGGGCCCTCCCTGAGAGTGCCCAGCGCTGAGTGAGGTAAAGGTGCGGGCGCTCAAGAGCCACTGACACTGCAGTTCCGGACTGGGCTTCACTTGTGCCGTGCCCTCTGGGCGGTCGCGCACACAGGCAGTCTGTGATCTCTCTTGGTGCGTCCTGCTCCTGGCTTCTCTGCATGGACTGAACTGACTGGAGAAGCAGAATCAGGCGGGCCGTGGGGCCGAGAACCGCTGACAGCACAGTTCCCAGCTGACGGCTGCCAAGAGAACCAGGTATCTCCCATCTATTTCCTGGGGGCAGAGGGGGCGACTCAAGACCCTGCCGCCAATACTGAGTCTCCGCCTTCCTTGCCCCGGGTGCAGACAGGAGATCCTCACTGAGAAGGCCTACGAACTGCTCTCACTGGGGGTTCACTCGTGGGGCCTCCCTGTGAGTGCCCAGCACTGAGTGAGGTACAGGTGTGAATGCTCAAGAGCCGCTGACACCGCGGTTCGGGACTGGGCTTCACTTGCGCCCTGCCCTCTGGGAGCTTGCACACACAGGCAGTCTGTGATCACTGTTGGTGCAGCCCACACCTGGCTCCACGCACCGCCTGAATTGACTGGAGATGCAGAATCAGGTGGTCCACAAACTGTTGACCCTGCAGTTCATGTCTGGGTTTTGTCTGTATCCTGAACTGCCTGAGGTCATATGACCACTGGTCTGGGATTGTGCCACCCATGCAATTGGATTCTGGGTCATACATGATCCCTGAACTGCGAGGGGTCACTGGATCACACCATCTGCCATCACCTGACATCACAATTCTCATCTGAGACCTAAGAGAACTAGGTACACTTCACCATCTACTGAAAGACCCCAGCCTAAGCAGCATATCTCAGTAGTCACTGAGGGCAGGCCAGACCACCAGGAAACCTGGGGCCATTAGCAACCTTTGCCGAATTGCCAGAGAACAAGGAGACTGAGTGTTTTGCCTCTGGCATCGAACATGACAAGAA
This sequence comes from Dinomys branickii, assembly GCA_004027595.1. Classification (NCBI taxonomy): domain Eukaryota; kingdom Metazoa; phylum Chordata; class Mammalia; order Rodentia; family Dinomyidae; genus Dinomys; species Dinomys branickii. The sequence goes on along the minus strand of PVLD010000607.1, from coordinate 183,353 downwards.
AAAGGGGAAAAATACAATCTCAAAACTCTACCCCACTCAGAACAAGTCCAGGACATAGCAACATAGGAGAACTAGGTAAAAACACCTGAAATTGCTGAAATGATTGCAATGGAAGTAAAGAAGCAACTCCATCAGGCCATAGAAGAGATCAGATCAGACATAATCTCTCAGTCAAAAAATGAGATTACAATAATAATGAAAGAGGGGCTGGGGATGTAGCTCAGTGGAATAAGCGCTTGCCTAGCAAGCGCAGGGTCCTGAGTTCGATCCCCAGTACCGCAAAAAAAAAAAAATAATAATAATAATAATAATGAAAGAATTGCTCAGCACATCTAGAGAACAAACAGATAAAAAAACAGATGAACATGGGCAATGGATGGAAACATTACCTAAGCAATAGAGGAAGGAATTAGAACACATGAAAGAGACTCAAAGAGGTTTGCAGGAAATCAAAACTTTCATTGAAAGCTTGCAAAACTGTTTGAATGAAGCTGGAGATAGAATTGCAGATCTAGAAGACAGCATGACAACCAACAACTGTGAAAGGAAGGATCTCCTAAAATCAACAAGGATCCAGGAAAAATCAATCCAACAGCTGCAAGACAAGATAAGAGAAATAATGTCAGAGTAACAGGAGTCAATGAAACAGCAAGGGGAAACACAAATAGCATAAGAAGAATATTTGCAGAAATAATAGCAGAAAATTTCCTAAGCACGGAAACAGAGTCTGAGAAACAGTTAAATGAGGCATATAGAACTCCTACTAGTCATAACCATGGTAAACCTACACCCAGACATACAATAATCAAGATCCCAGATCCACAATAAAGAACAGAATATTAAAAGCTGCTAGAGAAAAGAAACAAATCACCTATAAAGGAAAGCCCATCAGAATCATGGCAGACTTTGCAATACAACCAATCCAGTTGAGAAGAGCCTGGAGCAAAGTATTACGGATCCTAAGACAAAACAACCTCCAATCAGAATTGATGCATCCTGGCAAACTATCCTTCAATTTTAATGGAGAAATAAAATATTTGCATGACAGAGAACAACTGAAGAACTTCATAAGTGCCAAGCTATCCTTACAAAAAGCACTAAAAGACATTCTAGACAGAGAAGAAAATCAATGCAATTTCAAGAACGACAATAGAAAGGGACCCTCAAGAAAAGCAAACAGGTAAACAGGTAGAAAAAGTAGGAAATCAACAGCAAGTAAATAACATGACAATGATAAGCCAACACATATCAGTTATAACCAAAAATGTAAAAGGCCTCAACTCACCAGTCAAAGAAACAGACTAGCAGAGTGGATTAAGAAACAAAATCCAATGATATGCTGTACACAGGAAACACATTTTACTCAAAAGGAAATCCATAGACTGATAGTCAAAAGATGGAAAACAATCCTCCATGCAACAGGAGCCCAGCAAAAAGCAGGAGTAACTATTATGTTTGCAGACAATGTAAACTTCATACCAAGAACAATCAAAAGAGATGAAGAAGGTCACTACATACTTGTTAGGGGAAAATTGCAAGAGAATGAGATAAGAATCCTAAACATCTATGCACCAAATATTGGAGCACCAAACTACATAAGAGAAATCTTAACAGACACGAAACCCCATATAATTAATAACACGATTTTAATAGGGGACCTCGACACCCCTTTGACACAAAGAGATAGATAAACTGGACAAAACAATCAGCAAAGAAATAACAGATCTGAACCAAAGCTGCAAACAAATGTACAAAGTAGATGTATACAGAGTGTTCCACCCCACAATATCAGAATACACATTTTTCTTAACTGCACATGGGACTTTCTCAAAAATGGACCACATGCTAGGCTGTAGAGCATACTTACCTAAATGCGAAAGAATAAAAATCATCCTATGCACATTATCTGACCACAGTGCAATGAAATTGGAAATTAATAAACAAAAGGAACTCCAAAAACTTCATAAACACTTGGAAATTAAACAACAACCTCCTGAACAACCAATGGGTCACAGAAAAAATTAAAGAAGAAAAATAAAAAATACAAACAAATGAAAATGTAGATACAACTTACCAGAATCTGTGGGATGCACAGAAAGCAGTCCTCAGAGGGAAATATATAGTGGTGAACTCACACATAAGGAAAACAGAAAGGGAACAAATAAATAGCCTAATGCTGCATCTCAAACTTTTAGAAAAAGAAGAAGTAAAGCCCAAAGCCTAAAGAAGTGAGGATTATAAAGATCAGGGCACAAATTAATGCAACTGAAACAAAGAAAACCCTACAAAAATAAATGAATCAATGAGTTGGTTCTTCAAGAGAATAAATAAAATTGATAAATCCCTAGCCAACTTTATCAAAAGAAAAAGAACTCAAATTCATGCAATAAGGAATGAAATTACTATGGATTCTATTGAAATTCAGATCATTAATGCCCACTTTGCAAATCTTTACTCCCACAGGATAGAAAACTCAGCAGAAATGAACAGATTCCTAGATATGCACAAATTACCAAAGTTGAATCAAGAAGATATAAATATCCTGAACAACTCAATATCAATTAATGAGATTGAAAATGTGATTAAAAGCTTATAGACAAAGAAAAACCCAGGCCCTGATGGAATCACAGTAGAATTTTACAAGAAATTCAGGGAAGTTTTAATACCAACACTTCTCAAACGCTTCAATGAAATTGTAAAGGAAACAGTTCTCCCTACTCAAATTTGGAGGCAAGTATTATACTGATACCCAAGCCAGAGAAAGACCCAACTAGGAAAGAGAATTACAGACCAATCTCCCTAATGAATATAGATGCAAAGATACTCAATAAAATAGTAGCAAATAGAACGCAGCAAATCATCAAGAAAATTATACACCACAACCAAGCCGAATTCATCCCAGGAATGCAGTGAAGGTTCAATATTCACAAATCAATTAATGTTATACACCATATCAATAGAGCCAAAGACAAAAACCATATGATCATCTCAATAGATGCAGAAAAAGCTTTTGACAAAGTCCAACATGCATTCATGATTAAAACTCTACAGAAAATAGGAATAGATGGTCTTTACCTCAACCAGATCAAAGTCATCTATGTCAAACCAATAGCCAACATCATACTAACTGGGCAAAACTGAAAGCTTTTACTTTAAAATCAGGAGCAAGGCAAGGATGTCTGTTGTCACCACTCCTGATAAACATAGTTCTGGAAGCATTAGCCAGAGTAATTAGACAAAAAGAGAGAAATAAAGGAATAAGGATAGGAAAGGAAGAAGTAAAATTATCACTATTTGCAGATGACATGATACTCTACATGGAAGACCCCAAAAACTCCACAAAAAGACTTCTTGAAGTAATTGACAAATTTGGCAATGTAGCCGGATACGAAGTGAACTTCCAAAAATCAATAGCACACCTATACACAAACAGCAAACAGACTAAGAGAGAAATTAAGGAGACCATACCTTTCACAATAGCATCCAAGCAATTGAAATATTTAGGAATCAATCTAACAAAGGATGTAAAAGATCTATTCAATAAAAAGTACAGTACTCTCAAAAAAGAGACCAAAGAGGATTTCAAGAAATGGACAAACATTCCTTGCTCATGAATAGGAGGAACCAACATTGTGAAAATGGCCATACTACCAAAATTGTTGCACAAATTCAACTAAATTCCCATTAAATTACTGTTAGTATACATCATAGACAAAAACATTCCATAAATTCATCTGGAACCTGAAGAGACCCACAGTAGGAAAGCAATCCTGGGCAACAAGGACAAGTCAGGTAGAATTGCAATCCCTGACCTGAAATTATACTACAGTACTACTGTAATAAAATCAACAAGGTACTGGCTAAAAAACAGACCAGATGATCAGTGGAACAGACTGGAGGACACAGACACACCTGCAAACAGACTCAGCCTCTCAATCTTTGATAAAGAGGCCAAACAAACTCACTGGAAGAGTGATAGCCCCTTTAATAAATGGTGCTGGAGAAATTGGTTTGCCACCTGCCAAAGACTGAAAATAGACCCAAGTCTATCACCATGCACCAAACTCAAGTCAAAATGGATCACAAATCTCAATATTAAAACAGAAACACTAAATCTACTGGAGGTGAAAGTAGGGAAAATCCTTGAAGACATAGAGGTAGGCAGAGAGTTCATGAACAAAAACCAAACTGCCCGTGAAATACTTCAAAGAATCTCATCCTACTAAACAGTTTCTTCACATCTAAAGAAATCACCAGCAGAGTAAAAGGAAAACCCACAAATTGGGAAAAAATTTTAGCTGACTGTCCCTTGGACAAAGGTCTTCTATCTGGAATATATAAAGAATTAAAAAACATCAGCCCCTCCAAATTCAAATACCTAATCCAAAAATGGGAAGCGGAAATAAGTACACACTTCTCAGAGAAAGAAATACAAAAGGCAAATAAATACATGAAAAAATGTTCATTATTATTTATTTGAGAAATGCAAATTAAAACAACTTTGAGACTTCATCTGACCCCAGCAAGAATGGCTAGCATTAAGAAATCAACCAATAACAAATGCTGGCGAGGCTGTGGAGAAATAAGAACTCTTCTCCACTGCTGGTGTGAATGCAGACTGCTGAAACCACTGTGGAAAGCAGTTTGGAGATTCCTCAGCAAACTAGGTCTAGAGGTCCCATTCAACCCAGCTATTCCCCTTCTGGGTATTTTCCCAGAAGATCTGAAAACATAATATCACAGCGATATATGTGCACCCATGTTCATAGCAGCACAACTTGTAATTGCTAAATTGTGGAAGCAACCCAAATGCCCATCCACTGAGGACTGCATAAAAAAAGTGTGGTACACTTATATAATGGAAGATTACTCAGCTACCAAGAAAGACAAAATTGAGGCTTTTATAAATAAATGGTCACAACTAGAGACCATACTCATAAGTGAAATAAATCAGACCAGCATGTGTAAGCAACCTATTTTCTCACTAGTGTAAGAATCTGAAAGAGTGAATGAAAAGTAGGAGGTGTGATAGACAATGTGAAATAAAAGGAAAATGCTCAAAAGTAATGGGCAAGTGGGGTGTGGGAAAGGAGTAGAGAAAGAAGGGGAAATTATGTATGTATGTTTATACAAGATAGCTAAAAGTCATACTAATGTCTTCTATGGCTTTACTGAAAGGAACAGTTAATGATTACTGGTTTGATCATTATTGCATGTCTCTATTTGTTTTCCTGAGAAAGCACTTTGAAGATAACCAATATGTAATACAACTAGTGTTAATTTCTTACCACTTTGTCTGTAACTCTGTATTGTTTGTATTGTTCTTATGCTATTTTATAAATGGATGTCTGTTTGTTAATATGCTTTCTTCCTTTATTTTTAAAATAAAAAATAAAATAAAATTTAAAAAAAGAAAATAAATATGAGAAGTGAAAAATCTTGAAAAGTTAAAGGAAGATGATGGTACTTGAGCCAACTTTTAATCAAACAGGCGTTCATTCTGCAGACAAAGAGAAAAAGAGCATGCTGAGCAAACTAAACCAGCTCAGGGGCTAAGCACAGAGATAAAGAAGAGCATCTCATGGTGAGAGGTAAGATGATTTACTTTGTGGAGAATGTGTGCTAGGAACAATACAGTGCTTCTGTAAATCTGAATACCTCAGATTGAGATTTGGCTTTTCTAGGTAGGCAACAAGGACTCATTTGAATATGATGACTAATTGGAAATGAGGTTTGAGGGAGAGTGAGAGTTAGAGATATCCAAGAATTCTAGTTTAAGCAACTAGAGAATGACCTCATGATTTAGAAAGAAGAAATAGAACAAAATAAGCAAATGTTTGGCTCAAGTGTGAAGTCAGAGAAGGAAGCAAGACTAAATTATTTCAGTTTTAGACAAGAATACATCTAGACAGACAATTCATTAAAACAGTACATGCAATAAAATATTTCCCATGAGAGTCTATTCATAAATGAAGCACAATTAATCATTTGTGAACATTTAATAAATATTGGACCCAGTCCTAATGGTGACTAGCTAGTTCATTGTTCTGGGAAAATGTTGTAACTTTTAATAAATTGCTCCTTCAGATGTGCTATGTACATTGCAAAGTATCTATGGTACTCTAAAATAATAATTTTCCCCTAGGATGTAAGTTTTCCAGCATGCCAAGCTCCAATTAATGCTAAATAATTGCTAAATGAGAATAATTGTATGATGGCTTTGCTTTTGCTTGTAAACAAACCTTTTCTCTCTGGCTGGAGTTAAGCTAACAAAGACACAGAAAATAAAAGTACTATTTATCAGAGCTAAATAAATTCAGATTTTCATTCACTTAGAGGGAGCCCTCCTGGTTCCAAAGAACACAGCTAAGTAAAATATGAAATATGTAAGTTTTATTCCATTGCTTTCATAGAAATTATTATGTACCATTTCCAAATATGGCTTTGTAACTATTACAGACATACTTTTTAAAGCAGCCTTTCTACCCCAGAAAGGTGACCACAGGACTCAAATACATTAAAGACTCCTTAGTTGCCAAGGGATAACACAGCTACTACTATTAGCATTTTTAAGAACACTAAGATTGGTAATGGTAGCCATAGACGTGGTTATAAGTACTTTGTGGACAAAAACTTTCAAAGAACTGGGCACATAAAGTGACTCTCCAATAAAATATCTCTGGCGATTTATTTTCTGCTTGGTTGATATGATTTATGTTATTGTCCTTCCTAATAATCTTTGCACATTATATGAAGGGGGAACTTTCAAGTCACTTAAAGATCTGCTTGAACCTCGGCAATAGAAACGCCAGTCATGGGAACTAATTTCAACTAATGCTAGATTGCAAAAGTCAACACGGAGGGAAAACAGACAAAGAGAACAGGAACGTGCTGAGCAAACTAAACCAGGCACCTCCACTTTGTTGACTCGGTCAGTTTGCTGAGAAATGTTGCCAATTAGAGATTTGTCACTTTATTTATTTCCTATCTCCTTTGATAATGTCAAGGATAATATACATTCCATTTCAAATGTTGACTATTTCCAGGTGCAATTCTTTCCTTGTAATCACAAAGATTTTCTTCCATTTTACTTACCTAACCAGGTAGGGCCATTCAGAAAGCCAACTAGCTCTAGCTTACATAGTAGAGTACGAGGAAGACAGAACTGTTTTCTCTGGTTGCCATACTAATGTATCCTGTACTTAGAAATAAACTCAGGCCAAGAACTAACATGACACCTACCAGGTTGTGTGTTTTTACTGGGACTGTGTAGAAACTGTAGTCTTTTTGCTCCTAATCCAACTTTTTTGATACAACCAAATCGCTGCCATGAGGTTGCCAATATCTACATGGGAAAAAACACACACAAAAAAACTACATATTTCTAAAACTCAAAACTGAGTATCTATACATCTGGGTAATTTTGGGTGAATTCTTTCTAATTAAACTCAGCTTCCAAGTTAATTTTTATGTGCTTTTATACCAAAAGATTTAAAATACTCACTTTGTTGATATTGAACATGCATGTACTTACATGAGTGTATCTGATGGAAAGACAGCTAGACTGCGTAGTTCGTGCAAGAGCCAGAATATTACCAGTGGTCTGACCTTGATGCTTGAAGCTCAGGGGGCCTTGGTGTCTTTAGTCTCATGAAGAAAGAAAAAAGATGATGTATGTAAGAAACCTGTAACTGTTACAGATATTCTACAAGTTTGAATTGTGATTATAATTTTGATTATTCAAACAAAAATATCTATAATAAAACATTTTAAGAGGTTAATTTTAAATGAGCCTTTAATTATGATGATGTTGCTTAATTTCACAGCCAAATAATGGGTGGATGTTTCTTATAACTTTCTACAGAAAAAAATTTTGATTAAAAAATTATTTTTCTTTGTAGTATGTCCTTCATAATTCAATACCAAGCAAATGTGACTTACAGTCCTTTTTATTTAAAATGTTTAAAGAAATGCTGACACAATATCCATTAAAATATTTCTGCTGCAGGCAATTCTCTGCTGGGTTAAAGAATGGCCTAGTTGCAGTTTTCTGATACACTGTTAATGCATAAATATCCATGATCATCTTCACATGTGTGGAATGACTACAGTATGGTGGTAGAGAGGCAGGGTGGTACAAATCCTTAATGCAGAGAATCTACCTCTAAGACCTCTAGGATTTTCCTCATTAACTTCAGCTTGTTTGAAAGACTACACTTGTTTACTTATGATAAAAACAAGAGAAACAAAACTGTGCAACTATTTTAAAAAGAAGATAGCAACAAAAAAAACAAATCTGCATGAAATGAAGGGCAAATAGGGTCAGGTAAATGTTTGTACTAGAAAAACATGCAGTGACAAAGTACTACACGTGAGCTGCAAACTTAGCTATGTGCTTTCTGTCAACTATGGCAAAAGAAGAGAACATAGTAATTTATACAACTTTGCAGTAAAAGAAATATTCAAATATGTGAGGAGAAACATGTTTTCTTAACACCCTGTGCTGACAGATTGTTAGTATGTACGTGTTGATATGAAAGCATCTAACAGCACAGCAAAGACCAAGCTAAGTAACATTCACACAGTGCATGTGCACACACACACATACACATGCTTTTAACCTAATGGCATTTTTCTCATGAAGTCTCTCGGTAAGTCCCACAACCTTGGAAGCAGTCCACATAGGATTCTTTATACTGCTCCAAAGGACAAATTTACCATCCAGTGACATTCTAAAAATGATGTTTTAGATAGGTCAATAGAAAGAGCAGGCCTTGCCTCAAATTACTGTATAGTGGGAGGAGACAGAAGTAAGAGGTGGTTGACCAAATGGTTGGCTTGTCCAACCAGCTGTAAGCACAGGAAATAAAAGACATGCTTGGATATCTATAACACAGTGATCATTGAGCCTGTTCTGCTACTTAATGCTTCTCCTTTGGTGTTAGAAGAAATGGAAAAGTAATAGTAAGCTTAACACGAAACAAAGTGGCCTAAACCTTTGTTTCATCCTTATAGTTGGTGGAAGGCACCAACTGATTTCTTCTAGCTATTGATTTTATTCTACCTCAGAAACTGCAGCTTGTTTTGAACTAGTTCTTGTCATAAATGAAAGTTGAATTTTCTGTTGAACCAAAGATTTCCACATCAGTAGACCCCATGCCATCGTCTTTAATGCTATATGCTGCAAGCATGTCCTTCTATTCTTAATTGTTTGGGTCCAGTGGTATTGAGGACTCAACACAGAACATAACATTGCCAGTCCCTATCAGAGCTTAAAGTGTGCAACTCATATTGCTCCCTGCTTGCAAGGAAGATGCTTTGCAAGTTTTACCTTTGAAAGAGCAAAACCCTTCCTTGTTCATATGTTGAAATGTCTTCATTGTCTGTGCTGATTTCTTTTGATTTTTGATGCTTTTTATTGCCTTTTGACTGAGTGATTGTCTTGTCTGAGGACAGGCATTGTAAAGATTTAAAACCTTTAACTTCCAATTCAAAACACATTCATAAGCCAGCTGTTTCTTATTCTGAAGTGTTGTGTCACCCTTATTTTATTCAGGGCTCATATCATCTCTACCTGTCCCATCTACTCGTGTATTCCAGATCCCAGCGTGCTCCTCATTCCATAGCGCTGCGTGGAAAGGAGCATGAAAGAAATTAAAACACATTTAAAGATTTAACTCTAAGTGAATCAAATTAAAGACTAAAAAAATTTTATGAGGCAGTGTTACCTACTGATTGCACTGTTGGGGATGTATAATTAAGTCCAAATCACTTCCCAAACCTAGAAATGTATCTACAGAGATGGCAAAGAAGGAAACCACTTTATTATTAAGCAAGCATTCAACCAAAATGCACTACACATTAAAAGCAGTCCACTAGGTGGTTGGTCACTTTTCTGTAACCACAGATATACAGCCTGTTGTATACATGTTCTCCGGAAGAGCAAATCCTCAAATAAGAGAAGCTGGTAGCACCATTTACCAGATCACTCATTCTAACTTAACCTGGCAATTAGGACCACCATTTATGTTTGCAAACTGACCTTATCCAGAGGAAGACCAGACTTATATTATCCTTAGGACAAGGTCACCACTGAAGTGTTCTCTCTCACACCACACACTAGGGAGAGGTGGAAAGGGAGAGGGAGAGAGAGAAAGTAAAAAGGGGAAGGAAAACTGGATGTAGGGGTACAATCTCCCTTTATATTCACATTTCAAAGGCTTCCCAGTCCGTGACAAAGACACCCCTGGGCCCCAGTTTCCATATGCCAGCCACTGCCTGTTTCTCTGGTATATGACAATTCAGTCAGCCCTTTTTCTCTGTCAAGTTGTCTGACCAATACAATGTGGGTAATTTTTTTAACCACATAAAATTGCTTTACAAAATTAGCTAATTCTGTTCTGTCTATAAAAATGTATTTTGCTCTAGTTAATTAAAATTTAAAAATATACAAGTTGTAAGCTAATAGAATGTGTTTGGTAATAAACCTATCTTTAAATGTTAATTTTGAGCAACTTTTGTGCAGTAAAATAGTGAGGTTTCTGGTTGTGGTTGCTTGGAATATGTTGATTGAAGATCATAATTTCCTTGCAAAAATTACATAAACTATTTAGTACCTTTTTGGAAGTAATTTTTCTGGTGGTGATGCAAGTACTGGAAAAGCCTCTTTTTGCCATGCCTGGGAAGACAGGGCAAAACAGCAACGCATACCCACTAGCTTTTCAGGGAGCAACACATGAGGAGTGCTTTGTACAAAGTCACTCTAGATAAGTTAATTGACTACTTAGCCTTTCAGAACTTCTTTCTAATGGAATAAAAACATGACCAATAATTATTTCTTATCATTATGTATGAGAATTCTCAGAAATCTTCAGAGAGCTATATCTATTTTGTTTATATTTACTGTGTAGGAGAATCAAAAGACAAGAGTATCACATGTGATTCAAGCATATTAGATTGCAAATGAAGCATAGCTTCTGCATAGTCTGTTTTAATATGTGTTTCAAATATTCCTGCTTCTGACCAAAATAAAAGTTACTCTTTGTATCAGGGTTACTCAGTGTAGAAAAGATTTCAGTGGTCACTGAACAAGCACTAGATTAGAAATCAGAAGATCTGCAACCACGTTCTCTATCAGCTATTAGCTGCCCTAACCAACCAGCTACCTAGAAACAATTCAATTTCTTTTACATCAAGTTAAACAAAGGCACTGGATTATGCTGTTTGTTAGTTTATTCTCAATTCTAATATTCTGGGATTCTGTTGTTCAGTTTCCGATTCTGAGACTAAAATCAGGCATAGATGATTCATTATTGAGCTTGCCCCATTTTTCCTTCAATTGTATGGAGCATCTAAAAATATTCATGTCTCTGGGTTAAATAATTCTATGTTTTGAATACATGGGAAGAGATAATCCTAAGTATTTTGAAAATCTGATAAACACGAAATTATTACCAAGACGTCCTTTGCAATTTTATTTATAATAGTGAGGTAATTTGATCCAGCCAAACCATGAAGCAATAGCTGACAAGGCTTATTGATCGGGCAGAATGTTTACAAAGTGTTCATAGTGAAATAGAAAAGTATTTGATATTTGATTACAGGAACAAATTTGTTAGTGGGAGTAATACTAACAAATGAAGCATATACAGAAAAAATTAAGCAAAATATTATCTATAATTGTCTGTGCATGGTGGGAGTATGGACCGTGGTTCTCTTGTAACTTTAATACCGTAGGCAAATTTTTCTTTAAGGAGAATTTTATAACAAAAAATTAAATTCAAAATTATATATTTTCCTGCTCATAAATGGTACATGTCATCCACAAACACTGATATAGACAGCAACACCATTTTGGGCGTGTGTGTATTAATGTTGGGCAAGTGAGTTAAACAGATACACCCCTTCACTTTAAGGGCTGGATTCCCCTAGTCACCATGGTTACTAGAAAAGTTAATTTTCTAAAAGGGCAACTTCACTAGCACCAGTCTCACAGTCCAGTGCAGCCCAGCAGCCCCGTGTGGAGTCACAGTCACCGCCAGACCTAACTGCTGGAAGTAACCTGTCAATGAATGCCAGGACGGGATGAGAAGCTCAGCATGCAGAGGAAAGTGCAGGAGCAAGGTGCCGGGGAGCTGAAGTCATCTAATCTTTAAAATAAAAAAAAATCAAAATCGATGAGCACCTTAAGTGGTGCTGTGAAATAGGTGATCAGGAATCTACGGTTATGGCAGTTCTTCTGACTACAGATTACTGAGCGGCTAATAAGACAATGGCTCCTTCCTGACAGTAACTGCCCTTTACTGTACTTAAAGCTGCCGCTTAGCTGCTTTGCTGCTGCTTGGAAAGAGTACGGTGTCAAGAGCTGCAGACCGCAAGGGAAGGAAAGCCAGGCTGGAGCCACAGCACGTGCAGTGCAGGGCATGACAGCCAAAGAGGAGCGGGGGCATGAGGTGCCGCTCACCGAGAGGACCCATCCACGCAGGGTGGCTGACGGTAATGAGCCCAAGCATAGGGCAGGTAGCGCATGATGCTTTTTAAGAATGATATACCAACCAATATCTGAATTTGAAAAGGAAATTGAGGATAACTCACAAAATACAGATAACACGTAAGACAGCATTATGAATTGGATTGCTTGGCAATTCTTGTAAGAAATGTAAGTCCTATATTTACTAGCCCTGTCTGCAGCATCAAGACTGAAGATGCTATTGTGATCATATGATAATTCTGTAAATAAGTGAGATCAGTATTTAATCATGGGGAAAGCTGGAGAAGGTAATGGGTCTGGTTAGTTTGGTGTATGTTAAAGGTGAGGTGTCAGACATCTGAGTAGGCAGATGAATATCTAGTCTGGAGTTCAGGGGAGACATCTGGACTAGATGTGCATAATTATGAGACATCAGGACATAGATGCTTTCAAAGCCACAGAAATAGCTGAGGATACCAAAGCATTAAGTAAAAACAGAAAAAGAAAAAATAAAATTTATAGCTCTCTAATGTTTGAAGGTAGGTGGCAGGGAAGAAACAGCTAGGGAGATAGGCTGAGTGGTACGGACTCCCCTGAAGAAAATGTTTTCAGTAAGAACTAACTGCATTGGGTGCTTTTCAAACTTCACTTTACCTGAGTCCTCATTGGATTCAGCATGGTGGAGACTATTAGCAATGAAACAATTAACCAAATTTTGTATCCATCTGGTTTGGTTTCATGGCTTGCTTGTTTGTGGCTGGTTTACTCATAGAGCATAGGAAAGACTGAGACCAAGAGTTATAAACTCACATGTGTATAAGGCAGCTACAGCTTCAGAATGAGAGGAGCACTGGAATGAAGCCAAATTACAACACTGCAAGTATGTGAAGCTACAAACATAATCCAGATGTTGGTAATTTTGAATAATTCAGGCAGTTAGTTAACATAACACAATTTTATCTGCATATGCCAGTTAAAAGTCATTAAACTTTTAAAGTTTCAGAATTTATTCCTCCAGAGAATCTGGGTCAAAGAAGGACCCACTGATTAACTCACCAGACAAGGCAGAAGGCAAAAACACACTTACACAAAACATATACAAAAATGAGCTGTTTCCCAGTGCTGTTTATGCAGACATAACCCATGGCCTAGGATAAATGGGTTTTGATTGCCTCACCCAGAGAATAAAGTGGAAAGAATGAGACTGAAATGGATTTTCGGGTAAGAAATGGTGGGAGGTAGGTGATGAGTGTAGAGAGTCGTGGGACAGGACCGTCAGTGCTTCCTAGCAAACTACCGTGTCCTGTGAAGGCGTGTTATTTCACCTACTGACACTCATGTGCTACATGACTTATTATAACTGGTGATCAGGTTACGGCATAGAATTGTACTGACTCTGATATCTTCATTTTAAAATGGAAAAAAGATAAATTGCATCGGAATTCTTCCAAGAGCAGGACTGAGGATTGAGATCTGAAACTGGATAACTCCGACTGATCACCTGCTTCCCCAGGCTGCACTCTGGACAGATGCACAGTTTCTCTGCAGGCTTTAGCAGCTGAGAGCAAGCACCTAAATAAGACAGTTTTATGAGACAGCTGAGCTCCTACTTGCTAAGTTTTCTTAATTTACTCCTCTTCTGGACATAGGTTTAGAACTCAGATGAGCAAATTTTCCTATATGAAAATAATTGAGTTTGAAATTGTTTTTATTCAGAAAATTACTTTCCTTAATTTAATAGAAGTATACATGGATTTGGGAATGTGTGCAGTCCCTTCCAATGTGAGGCACGGTGACATTAACCCTGGAATCACCCTGGAGAAAGGGTGGATCTTACACACTTGCCTTGGCCAGATCTCCACCTCCTCCATCTTCACTGATCCTCCCAGGCTGTTGGGCAAAGTGTTTCAAGTCTCCTGGGAGAATCTGCCAGTGGTTAATGATCTTTCTTGCCAGGAGGTTCTTCTTTGTTCTTTGCCTCCATTTTTCTTAGTGCAGTTCAATCTCCTGATAGCATTATAAAAGGACATTACAGCCTGTCTAAGGAAGATGGCCCTGCAGCCTCAATTTCCAGTGTGGCAGAAGTCATGACTGAGTGTCAAAATTGCACTGAGATTCTTGGGTGATACCATAGCCATCCATTAATCTACCCCTGTAGGTATCAGTACAGATGGTAGTAACTGCAAATGAAACTTACCAAGGCTCCTGACGATAGCCCTAAGCAGAGATTTCAGCTGGAATGGAAGCCCTTGAAAAGGAAGCCGAGCGTCAAGCTGCTATTCATTTCAAAGACATTGAATTTATTGCAGGAAAATTCACTGTACAAGTAAAAGATATTGGTTTACTTCTGCACTGCAAGTGAATTTGGTGTTCTTCTAATGGTCAACAAATAAATATTGGAAATAATACAGATATACTATAATATTAAGACTCAGTGTCTTATTCTTCCTAGTTCACGCCATTCCATACTCCTCTAGCTTTGTGATCTTAAGGAAAAGAAGCGACCATTTATACCTTAGTTTTGTCATTTATAAAATAGAAATTATAATGAAATTTTTCAGGAAGGTTCCAATGATTAAATATGTTATAATGCTTAAAGCATGCGACAGATTCAAAACACTGCCACATACGACACATTAAATGTGCATTGTTATTTGTACACATGCACCTAAGGTCTAGAAATCCAGGTTCCTTTAGGAACCGTACCTCTCCATCCCTTTGTAAGGTTGAATAATTTTCTGTACCTGCTATTAACACAATGTAGGCAAGTACATTTAGGCTTCTTTCTTTTTCTTCTCCTTCTCCTTACTGTGCCAGACATAGGTTAATTAGAGCCCTCTTACACCCAGAGGCCAAGGAGGTTTTAGAATTCCTGTCATCACTTTGCTCCCAGCAGTCACCATCAATTAGTCATAGTTGACGTGAAAATTAAAACTTCCCTGACCTCTCAGCTTTAGCATACACAAGCTTTTAAGGAAATGATTGTTCCCACTCAGCCCCCTAGACTAACTTACCATTGTCTCACTGAGAGCCCCAATTTGCCACACATTTCGTGGGGTTTTTGACAGAGCCTCACAAAAGGCTGCACCTGGGAAAATGTTATGAATCCATCACCACACTGCCGCCTTGAGAGCCACTGTTCTTCTGCCCAGGAAATATACCTTCCCCAGCTTCCCCAGATGGAAAGGGCTGCTACTGCATGAGGGCTGCCCTGAGTCTCTGCTCCTGCTGAGTGGGCACCAGTGTCTTGGGCATTTATTCAGCCAAAGCTGCCAACCAACATGGCACGGACAGTCTCCTCTGGACAGATGAAGGCAGTGCCTGTGCAAAGCAGTGTTTTTCCCTATGCTATATATCTAGGAAGCTTCTTTCTCTTCGCATCAGTACCTCGGAGCATGTGCCTCCCAGGCCTGCTGTCCTGAGCTGCCAGCACAGGAACTTGAGTGTTTTGTTCTGCTTTGTCTCTCCTCAGGTGTGGGGAAGAGAGTAATGGAGAATAAGCATCACAGAGAAATTCTTTCAGTAGGTCTCAATGAGTCACTCACCTATGAAGATCTTACATGTGTCATATATTGAACCCTCTTAAAAAAATCTTTTGGCAGTAAATAGATTTTTAAGAATTTCTGATAAAATTGTTATATTTTAATATGAAAATGTTTAATCAAGTAGACATCTAACATCACTACAAGTGGTTGTCTGTTATCAGTCATCATTTGCTCAGACTGAATCACATAGCTTTAAAAAAAGCCTATTCAAATCAGGCCTTAGAATGATGAAACTATCATCTGGATGTATTTAGATTACAAGTGGTTAACGATGAAATATAAGTTACATTATACATTTTCAAATAAGCTTCCTATAGTCCTCAAAAGCATACTTATATTAACTTATTTACAAAATAAACATAGAAGTATTCCATATATGATACCCAGTCAGCCAAGGACAACTCACAGTGACCGTGTGAGGCCTGATAGGCTGACGCCAAGCCAGGGTACCATACATTGCACTGCCTTCCCTCCCGTAGAATACAGCGCTGTGGTGAAGAGTATAGGCTTGGGATTTAGGCTTGGGATTGAATTCAGACTCCATCACTTCATCGTATAACTTGTGCAAATTATTCGGCCTCCCTAAATTTCAGTTTTCTTGTGTCCTGTTGTCAACACTGAACGTGTTAGTGGGCTTGGCACCAACGTATGAGTCTGTGGTGGAGAGGTGGGGGGGACAGGAGTCCACCGCACTGTTCCTGTGTGCATGACATGCTTGCACTTCTGTTTGTCTTTGGTAAACTTTTTGAAATGTAAATGAAAATTCTGTCCGAGAAAGCACAATATTCAATTAAAAAGTCTTCTTATTCCTACTAAAAGGCTCACTAATTCATAAAGATTAATCAGCTACATTTCAGACGTCATTGTATTTCATCATTGGCATTAGCTTACATATCAACTCTATCCTACATGTGCGAATGCTAGGCCTCCTCAATTCCTGTTCCTTTTTTGCTCACATTGAGTTCACAAGAACTACTTCCAGAAACAAATCTTTTCTTCTTTATTTACTTCCACAGCACAGAACAGATTGTATTATAGATCACAGCTTTGCTCAGTCAACATCTGATAGGCATCTGTTATGTGCTAGGTGCCATATTAGTTAGAGGTTAATACAACTGATTAAAGAAGTGCTCTTCCTCTTTCTCCTGCCCCTTTCTGGACTTGGCAACCTATTTGTGGTCTTACTGATGATCTCAGTATTCTTTCTTCACCTTTTTCTTCTCATTCTATACTCTCTCTGGGTGCTTCATTCTCTCCCGATTCCACAGACCACCTCAACATTGATGGTGTGACTCTGGAATCTGTGTTTCTAGTCCACGTTTCGCCTGAGTTTCAGCCCCAGTTCCCACCTGCCAGCCACTGCTTAACTTCTCCAGTGTGTGCCAAGATGGCTTGTTAATGTATAACCACTACACCAGCCTAGTCCCTAGGTGAGGGAGACTTGGCCCTGTATCCAGGAAAAAGATTTTGAGGAATCAGGGATTTAAATATCAATAACATTGATACTTAATATTCATTAACAATGTGTCCTCTTATTTATTTGTCTATGTCTAAAGTGTACCTTCTGTTTCACAACAACACTTAGGTCTATTATCACTTTCATTTTTAAAGGAGACAGTTGTGTCTCAGAAGTAAATGCTTTACCTATCCACGTTACCTCTACGGACTAAATTTAGGCAATCTGATTCTAGAACCCATGACCATAAGCTCTGTGACACATCCATTTTAAATGTAGGTTGGGGCCTTGGCTGTCATTGCTAAAAATAGATTGGATAACAGTAAAATGTATGGCTCCTCAGGAAACTTTTAACTACAATATTCTATAAATATAATAGAGGAACATTCTTATAAGATGTTTTAAATTCATGACAAAACTCTAATCTTTCAGTAGCTTTTGAAATTATTTCTATAAAAACAGTAGATACCAAAGCACAGGGGTGTGAGAAGCAAAATGTCACCCAGACAGTGAGAAGTTTGGTAATCGAGACTGGAGCTTGCGCCATGCAGGATGAGATTGTTAGAAGCGATGCTGAGGAATCTCCAAATTGATTTCCAGAGTGGTTTCACCAGACTGTATTCCTACCAGCTGTGGAGAAGTGTCCCTATTTCTCCACTGCCTCACCAGCATTTGTTATTGGTTGATTTTTTAATGACAGCCATTTTTATTGGGGTCAGATGAAGTCTCAGGGTTGTTTTAATTTGCATTTCTCAAAATCTCAGGGTTGTTTTAATTTGCATTTCTCGAATGACTAGTAATGTTGGATTTTCTCATGTATTTTGCTGGAAAGTACACTGGAAGCCAACTGTGAATGAAATGTTAATTATGTTAAAAGATTTAAGGTTTATATTTTAGAAACGTGTGGGAGCAAAGCAGTGAAACTTTCTCCAACAAAATCATTACTAAAAGTGCAGTGAAAACAGTATGATTCTAGATACTTGAAATAGAGTGACTCCACTTCATTGAGGGGGCTGCAGTCTTACGGGAGCTGGACAATTACTGTGGCAGTGTTTAGCACACCGCGGTGAATCATTAGAGGGTGATAGAACAGTTATGAAGCACAGCGCTCTCAAACAGCCCATTGTGCCTTATGAGGAAACAACTAGAAGCATTCATATTTGTAATGAGGAGAATTGCACCACTGTATTTGTATCTTAGTTGTACTTGAAGCTATGGCTATTCCAAAGAAGAAAAAAAAATCCACTGAGGATATTTTTCTGCTACTGTATATAACAACTGATGATCACTTGTACTGTGAAATGTGAAGAAGCCAGGTGTGGTGCTGCACACCTCAAATCTCTGCACTCTGGAAGGCTGAGAGAGGAGGTTAGAAAGTTCAGGCACAGCCAGGGCAGTTTAATGACTCCATGACACCTTGAATCAAAATAAAAAGTAGAAAGGATTGGGATTTAGGATTGGGATTTAGCTCAGTGCAAAGACCCTGGTTTAAATCCCTGTTACTAAAAAAAAACAAACAGAAACACCAAAAAACAAAACAAAACAAAAACAAAAACAATAAGAGGTAAGAACAGAATGAAGAGGGCTTTCAGTGACTGCAAGAGCTAGAACAGGATCCGTGAAAGTGAGTATTGATGGGAAGGAGCTAAGGGAACAGGTCCTAATCTTTGCAGCTTGGTCACTTGAATGACAGTGTTCTGGGTTAGGGTAAAACAAGGAAGAATAAAATGAGGGGGGAAAGCACAGCTTCATTTGAGATATGTCAAGTGAAAGTCACTTACACAAGTAGAAATATTTGTTTGGCAGCTATAGCTACATGTCATTAAAAAGTGTTAGAAACTTGAGTTTCAGAATCTGCAGAGCATGCAGATGCCATTTGAAACCAAATGAAATTACTCAGTAGAGCACAAGAACTATACATATACAGAATGTGACAGTGTCATACAATAAAAACATGCAAGTAAAGCAAACAAACGAGAGCTAAGATGCAGGACACTATGTGGACACGAGGCATGAACTTTGAGGCCAGAATGCCAAGACTGAAATCCTACCTCCACCATTTACTGGCTGTGTAAATTTGGACAAATTGCTTAACATCTTTTCTTCTAAATCTCTTCATCTGTAAAAAGGGAACTATCTCAGAGAGTAGTAGGATATTTAAATAAATCAATGCTTATAAAACACTTTTATTGTTTCCAAGATTTAGCTATAATGAATTGCACTACTATTGACAGGGGTACACATATATCTCTGTGGTATGATGTCTTCAGATTTTCTGGAAAAATACCCCGAAGGAGAATAGCTAGGTTAAGTGAGACCTCTAATCCTAGATTTGTGTGGCATATCCACAGTGATTGCCTGGTTTCACCAGTCTATACTTCCACAGGCAGTGAAGAAGGGTTCTTCTTTCCCTCCGGCCCCTCCAACATTTGTTATTCGCTGGTTTCTTGATATCCATTCTTTCGGGGGTGAGATGGAATCTCAGTGTTGTTTTAATCTGCATATCTCCAATGATCAGTGATGTTGAATTCCTACCATCTTGTTTAGTGAAGCTTTGTATTGTTTCTAATTTTTTAATTATTTTTATTCTCTTTAATTGTTTAATCAATCTTGCATTCTTACATCTGGTAATCTAAGCAACTTCCTTAAAGGTAACAATATATAATATAACAATCTTTGTTAATTTCCTATCGACTTGTTTTGAAATTCTGTATCATTTTTATTGTTTTTGTCTTTGTTGCTATTAATTTGTTATTGTTATTTTACTCTTTAAAATAAAAAAGAAAAAACTAAAAGTAGGATTTAAAGCCAAAAAAAATAAATAAAACACTTTGAATAATACCTTACTTTCAGCAAATGCACTTCAGTTTTCTACTATATATAAAGTATTATAATTCTTTTAGCCCCAAGTATTGATATTCTTCTTGTGTTTTATTTTATTTATTATTTTTCTGAAGGCTATGGTTTGTTTATCTTATTCTACTCATGAATTCGAGAGAGTAAGACGAAGTATTATTAAATTCACTACCTATTTTATGTGAAAAGTAAATCTTAGGAAAGATAAAATCAATCCCTTTCTTCATAAAACAATTACCATATAAGTAATTTTAGGAAAATTCTCTCTGGGTATATTGAAATGTAATCACCTCTTTCTTTTTCTTTCACTCTTGAGATGCTCACTTTTATTATAGCATCTACAGACTGATTTATGCATCAAATAAAATCAGGTCCCTTTTATTGAATATGATTTGGTGAGAACTAATGGGAAAGAAAACTAAAATCCTATATAAGTGTATGCAAAATATAAAAAATTGATTTGTTTATGACTTCATCCTTTTGAATTTATGAAATAGAAAACGCATTACTAATTAGTTTTAGGGATTTGGGGACTAAATTCATAAACAATTTTCTCCAAAAGTATATTTCTCTTTTCTTCTTTTACACTGTTTTTCAGTTTTTAGAATTAAAATTACTAAAATGTACTTTCCATACATTCAAGAAGTTTCAGCACTTAGAGTTAAAAATTTGTCTTTAGCATAGTTACAGTCATTAGATGTCACTCTGGGCTGGATGCTCTGAATACATAATGTTATATTCTTCTCCTTGAGTGAACTTGCTACACAACTGAGGGAAAGGAACATGGTCAGATTTGCTGAATGATCTAAGACTAGGGAACTTGCTTCAATCTGATGAACCATGACTGAGGATGTGGTTACGAAGCAGTCTCATTCAGCGTGAGTTGTGACCACTTTCCTCTGCCGTGTATCTTCATTTTGAGGATGACATATATGGTAGGATGCTTGCAGGTGGTCTCTTCCGGCCTTCCATATCTTTTGCTCTACCTCACCATAGAGGATGTTTGGGAGTTCTGGTACTTAGGATTTATTTTTGTGGCTTTATTTTTATGGAAGTAATTGATTCTGATAGTTCAGATAGCCTCTTCCAACTGGATCACACACAGCTGTTGAGAGTCTTTTGTCTAAGCAGAGATCTATGTTTAATAATTTTACCTGTATTAATAAGACAAAATTCACTTTTAAATCCAAGACTATTGTCATAAGAATATGTCAGAGTGACAAAGGTAAGTATGAGAGGTTCAGAGAAAGCTCGTCCCTGTAAGATTAAGGTATTAGGGGGGCTACACTGAGATAACTTAAAAATGTAAACAGGAGGAAACAGGCAAAAAGTGTTTGGAATAGAAACTGAACACTCAGAGGCACCAAAACAGAGTTATGTGTGTCTGGACAATCAGTAGGCCATATCTCTGGACTAAACTGTTTAGCAAGAGAAAGGAGATAGGAAAATCAGACAACAGACATCTGAAGTGATAAAACGTTTGTACGCCATACTGTGATTACAAAAGTCACAAAAGGTGGTGTTATAAAAAGTGCCATTTTGGGGAATCTGTTATTTTTAGGGAAAAGACAGAATTCAATTATTCAGAATTTCTAAATCTAGAAATTCTAGATTTATCATATATGAAAAGAGTGCCTATTTTGAGAGTTTGTTTCCTTTTTCTTCCAACAAGATAATTGTACTGCATGAATTTTCACCTTTATCTATAAAAGAAATGTAGTAAATATTTTAAGATTAAAGGCATATATTCTCTATTCCACCTACTCACCTTGCTAGTACATCAGTAAAGCATCCTTAAACAATGTGTGTGTGGAATGGCATGGCTGTTTCATAGCTTTGCTTATGGATGCTGAAATTTAAATTTCATATAATTTTCATATGTCATAAAGTATGTTTATTCTTTAACATTTTACAACCACTTAACATTTAAAATTTGTTTTTTTCTTTTGGGTTGTATAAATCAGAAGAAGAGAAGGATTTGGTCTACACGTCAGACCTTGCAAGCCCCTAGGTTGTAGAGTATGTCAGAACATTTAACGTAACTTCATTTTGAAAACTTTTGAGTTCACCTCCAAAATCTTCTACTGGACATTTTGGAGGAGATAGTCAAAACAGTAAAAGAAAAAGCACTCAACTAGTTACTCAGATTAACCATATTAACCACTGGGGTCAGTGGGACAATATATGTTCTGAAACTTTTGGTGAAAACAATTAATGATATTTCAAACACTCAGAATTCAGCATTTGGATATTTTCAGAGAAGTGAAAGTGGGAGACCTTGCTTTTATTCAAGCTGTTTATGACCCATAAGGAATGCAATACAATATAGTACTCAAATGCAGCTACTTAAATGGGGTGTGTTTACCTCCAGCTACTTAAATGGTGTGTGTGTGTAGCACCTCACACAAGAAAGTTACACACACACACTAACACTTGACAGATATTGGGCTGAGACAGAGAGAAGGACTCCCATTAATGTTCACGTGTCACCTACTTTTCAAGTGTTAGCAGGTGGGAAATGGGGAAGCTACAACATCATCATGATAGTCCAAATAATAAACAGTCTCCTGTTTCAAATTATATAGGATCTCCCTCATTTGTTTAAGGCAGTTTTTGACCTTTGGCACTGGTCATACCTTGTGAAGCACGCATCGCCCTGCTTTTCATCACTTGCCATGACCTCTTCCCATTAGCGCTGCTGGCTTACCTATGTCAGACGCATATGAGAACAATAAGCCCGCACAACAGGGCAATTTGTTTACGTGAAGGCTTAAATAAGAATAAAATTGGGATTCACAAAGGAAAAACATTACATGTTACCCTACCAAACCCTTCGCACCAGCTGTTACTCTTAATTGGTAAGCTCAAGGTCCTGAGTTCGATCCCCAGTACCGGAAAAAAAAAAAAAAGTAATCTGCTTCTCCCCTACCTCTGACTGCCGCAGGAGTTCCTGGGAGGCTCCTACGTGTCCTGCCTCCACGATAGTTGTGCACCCAGTTGTACCAGGTCTGCCCCACCTCGCCAAGGTTTATTTCCACTCAGCTCTAGTTTACATATTATGATGAAATGCAGAAGAAATAGTGATTTAGTCTAATTCTAATGCAGCCACTTATTTAAATTGTCCACTTTAGAATTTAAGCATAGTCACCTGGTGTTCAGTAAGTTTTGTGAATTAAATTTCCTGCCAATTTCTTGTAAATATTTACATGTTGAAAATATTTTAAAATGTGAAATGTTATTTATTTTAAATGTCTTTAATATTTGCCTATACTTAATGCATAATGGTATGCTAAGCAACTTATAATGAAAATAACATGACCAGATATACAGCTATCAACTGGTGTATCAGTTATTCTTTGGGAAACATGTAGAAATGGATCCTTATATGATTTATTTACTTTTTGTAAAGCATATAAAGTTAGTTCATGAAATCAGAACATTAGCTGGAAACCATCCTAGCCCATTTTATGTTGAGAAGAGTAAGCTGCAAAGATGGTTAAGTGGTTTTCTCCAGAGATCAAGCTAAGAAGGAACTTTACATAAGATCTCACCTTATATATATATATATATATATATATATATATATATATATATTTTTTTTTTTTTTTTTTTTTTCGGTACTGGGGATTGAACTCAGGACCCTGCACTTGCTAGGCAAGCGCTTATTCCAGTGAGCTATATCCCCAGCCCCACACCTTACATATATTGAGAGCTACAGAAAACATCCAGTTCTTAACAATCTGTTGCCTGACAATATCATTCTGCCTGGGTGTTACTGCCAGTGAATTGCCAAGTGATCATATATGGCATGCTTCTTCTGTCTTTATTATTGAATATTTACACTGGAAATCAATTATTCAGCCAATATATAATCAAACATTATAAATTTCTTCACTATTACAACTATAAATAGATGTTGAAATTTCTATAAACTAATTACCAATCATCAAAAAGAACACACACAAAGTACACATTGGAATTAGATAACACTATTATCATTTATGATATTAAAATGCTGCTCCCATACCCAGCCCTGCTCATTTATTTAGTCTCTACATTAATTAAGTCAGAATTTATATTACTCTGAATTTGACTTTCATATATTATTTATAGCTTTTTACTAAGCTGAGCTTTGTATTTCCTTACAAATATATACTATAATCTGTTGGAATCATGTAAAAGGAATTTTTAAATAAGCAAAAAATTGATATATTAAAATACATTTTTTATATTTTTTCACAGGCTGGAGTCAAAGGAGCCTTTTCTATCTGTTGGGTGAGTATATGTCTAAAAGTTTCCAATATGAATTACTTCAAATTAGCAAGATCCGTTAGATTTATTCCCAGTAATTTAAACTCATTCAGAATCACAGCATCTCATTACATGTAATATTTTATCTAGGTTTTTAAAATACTTAACTAAAATGTCCCCTAGGTTATTTTGTGACCTTAAAACTTCAGTTACTGGGTACCGATGCATCTTATATGTTGTCTGGAAGCTAAATAGTGTGTGGCAAACATCCATGTTCTCATCACAGAAAAATATTCAAACTGGTTTTTAAAACTTCTCTACACCGTAGCTTCACACCTTCTGGCTTGTTTACCCACTGTGTTTTATTTTGCTTTCATCTACTCTTCTCTTTTTCTTCTCTTTTCTCTGAAACTGTCTTCCAAAATCTGTATATGAGTTTTCTCCCCATTCACTTTTTTCTCCAATTCACTTACACTAACTGCTATGCTGAACGCTATGCTCAGGAATCCTGAGGCAGATTTGGGTCAGACTGATGCTCACCTTGTCTGGTGGCACTATTCTGAGTTACGCTGTGTGTGCTCATAGTAACACATTGTTGGCAAGGATGCACAGATACTATTTATAGACAGAGTGAAGTTAGGATTAGCAATGTTGTTTTTATCTGCTTTATCAAATAATTATTTGAGTAATGCATTAAAATGTTTTTTGAAGGAAATTTGCATGCTCAGAATTATGGTAAATGTATCAAAAGTGATATCTAGCATAAAGAAAATAATACTCTACCTGATGGGGTAAACATGTTACACATACATGGCCAGTATGCTGCTATTCTCATGCTGAGTGACCAGAAACATGAAACAGGGATAGATTTTTAAATGATAGATCAATTTTATTTTATTACTTTGTTCACAGTTCTGGAATATGTCAGCCACTGAACACCATGGTTCCCAATTCCCTTCAACTCACAAAGGCCTTTCAGAAAGCCTTTCACACCATGGTAATCAAAATAATTGTTAAGGCAGAAGAAAAACTTGGAGTTTGTGCATCTTACTGCAGGATTTCATGAAAAATCAAAGGTCAAGTCAGTCTGGTCCAAAAAAATCATTAGCACATACTTTGCTTCTACACACTGATCATCAGGTACTATTGTTAAAACTCTCTAAACCTGACAGAATCTTTTATTTCGAATGCATGTGTCTGCCCTTGAGTCAAAAGGACTAAAATAGCTTCTCTTCATGCCTCAATTAATATAGTTTCTCTGCAGCCTTTTTTGTTCTCTTGGCTACTTTGAGACGAAATAATACATTTTTCATTGGTATATCTCTATTGAACAAGGGCAGACCCTAAGCAGTTTTTGTTTTAAACTTAGCAGAAGTTTGGCACTCAGTATTAATGCCCCCTCAAAAAAACTTCCCAGAGAAGAAAAATGTATAACTTAGCAAATGACTCAAGTAAGAACACTGACACAATATTACTTAGAAATTTCTTGTCTTCATGTGTCTTAAAGATAAACTAGAGTGAAACATACAACTCAATTTTTTTTTTTTTTGCTGAATCAGGTTGCTATGCTCAATTAATGAGAAAAATGTACCTAACTTGTCCATTCTTCATCAAAAAAATTATGGTAAATAAAATCTGACCTGTCATTGTTGAACAAAAGAATGTGGTGAATGTGAACATAGTGGATACACATAAACCCACTAGACCTCAGGAAGCCTACTATAAAAACCACTGTTTAGACTTATGACTTCTATTCTTTATTTTAAAAGCAAAAGAATGAAAACATTAACAGACACAAATAGCACGAGAATACTACAACCAAAACTGAATTACAGACAAGGTGACAGGGAAGTAACAATGGTTGTTATACTACACATTGATAACTTCAAAGTGCATACTCAGGAAAACAAATGTAGACATGCAAGATTGATCAAACCACTAATCACTAACTGTTCCTCACGATAAAGCAGTAAGTCAGTAGTACAACTACGTTAGCTGTCCCACATATACATACATATATACACACATAATTATTCCTTTCTTCCTTTTCTCTTTCCCCTCATCCCAGTTGATCTTTACTTTTGAGCAGTTTCCTTTCATTTCACAATGTCTGTCATACCTCCTAATCTTTATTCACTCTTTCAGGTACTTACACTAGTGAGACAATACGTTGTTTACACATGTGGGTCTGATTTATTTCACTTATGAGTATCCTCTCAAGTTGTGACCATTTACCTATAAAAGCCTCAAGTTTTTCTTTATAGCTGAGTAATGTTCCATTATATAAAAATGCAAGTTTTTTTTATCTAGTCTTCAGTGGATAGACCTTTGGCTTGCTTCCACGATTTAGCTATTACAACTTGCACTGCTATAAACATGGTGCACATATATCACTGTCATATGATGCTTTCAGATCTTCTGGGAAAATACCTAGAAGGGGAATAGCTGAGTTGAATGGGACCTCCAGACCTAGTTTACTGAGGAATCTCCAAACTACTTTCCACAGTGGTTTCAGCAGTCTGCATTCTCACCAGCAATGGAGAAGAGATCCTATTTCTCCACAGCCTCGCCAGCATTTTTGATTGGTTGATTTCTTAATGCTAGCCATTCCTACTGGGGTGAGGTGAATTCTCAACTTTGTTTTAATTTGCATTTCTCAAATGTAGACTTGTGACTTCTAAATCATAGTCACATACCAAGCAGAACAAGTGAAGGACCTACTCTATCGTATCCAGTGATGGGAGTTTATAATACTGACATTGTTTCCTACATCCTTCCTTTACATTAATTTTAGACATATGTTTAGTAAAAATATGTGAGTTATATTAATGACTAAATCACTGCTAAATATAGCATACATCAGCCCATTACCTGCCAATGTCTAAAGATATTAATTAACATATTTCTAAATATAACTTTTGCCCTCACAATCTCTGACAGTTATAAGATAGCACCATTAATTTACCAATAATGGTGAACCCTTTTAGAGATAAATGGCCAAACTGTAACCCAAAACTCGCTTATTCATCACAAAGTGCCAGCCCTACACTAGTAAAGTTTTAGTTTGGAGAAAACTAATATCCTTTGTCTTAAAAAAAAAAACACTATGCATGCCAGAGCTTGCTGACCACTGGTTAGGCACTTACTCAATGCTCAGCCAACTCTGCAGGTCTTTATTTGCAAAATAGAAACTAAGTGTAATACTTCAGGTTAAGCATTAAACACAACTCTTGATGCATAAGAATTAGTCGTTACCTGTTATTATCATTCTGGAATTCATACATTATGCTGTAAGTGCTTAATCAGAGATCTCTGAAATACTTCAGTGAATAAAACTCCGTTTTTAGAAGTGGTGCTTTGAATTATATATGAAAAACAAAACAAGTTTTTATAATAGAAAAAATAATTGTGATGAAATAAAGTAGCAAACAAGATGAGTATATTCATTGTTTCAGTTTTTAATGAGTGCTAAGAATTATATGATTTTTTATAAATAGGAAACATTGATATATTTTATGTGCATTTCTCCTTAGAGGAGCTTAATTCTTTTCTTGATAAATGTGTAATATAAATTTTGAAGTAAAATCTTAAAATGTTACAATATAAGCGCAATCTGAATATACCACTGGAAACAAACTCTCAAAAAAAGTTATAATACCAGAAAAATATTTGCTTACTGAAAAAAATCAGCCTTCTTCAAAATGAAGTTAAGTGAAATTTCAGATCTTCAACTTTATATTTATGTGAGAAAAGTTTGCCCTTGTATCGACAAATTAATAAAATAAAGTCAGCAGGAAAAAATAAACTGCTCTTCCTCTTCAGAGCGTTTTGCCTGTGGCACAGCAGAGTGAGGCGTGAGGGCTCCCCTCAGCCCGGTTCTCTGGCCTTCAGCAGGTGTTAGATGGCTCCCGTGGCTCTGCCGCTAGCCAGACCTCAGAAGCACTATCGAAACCGTCCTCCTCCGTCCTTCCACACACTTGCACGAGTCCTTTGTGGACACTTAGAGTCTGTGTAATCTCTTCAGAAACTTTTTGAAATGTAACCTCCAGGGCCCCTTCCTGTTTTGTAATGTGCATGATGGAGGTGATCACTCTAACCTAGGACTGTCCTAGAATTCATCAGAGACTAGGAGAGATGTAAGGAGGCTGCAATGTAAGGAGACTTTCTGTGCCATGAAAGTCTCTACACTGCCTATGCTGAAGTGATCATTCGATACTGCCCTAGATCTAAGGTTGAGATTATATTAAATTTCAAAAATTGAAAAACATAATTTAAATATCTAAAACCTAGTAAACATTTGTTAACCTGTTAATAGTTATTTTAAATAATTATAAATATATTTTGATTTTAATTTATTTTACATAGTATTCATAAAATATTATAAATTTATTGTAAATATTTAATGTTAATTATATAGTGATATTATTTTAACTAAAATAAATTTATATATTAAAATTGTTGCCCATCTCAGTTAAGGTTTTAAAAATAAGCTAAGTAACCATGTTTTTAGTGTGAGGATTATGCTTCATGGTAATAAATACTAAATGGCAAATAATATAGTTTTGAGTAATTAATAAAAGTTTGCTTGCAAATGGTGCCTTTTATGAACCATCAGATAGATCTCAGTTTGGCAATGAGCTGGAAGGGAAAAGGCATCAAGTTTGCATTTAGAACAGTGAGTAAGAACAAAGTGTTCATCTCAATTCAGATTCTGAGATATAAATCTTAGTTTAAAACCAGTCTTGCCTTAAAAAAGCTTTGTAAAGCTTTCTAATAAAAAAAACAGATCAAAAGGAAAAAGAAACTCCCACTGATTTGAAGTTCAAGATATGCTGAAGCAACACAGGATTTCTCTTCCAGTACAAGCATGTGACTGTTTCCACTAGGCAGCCATTGAGCCACTTTCAAAATATACTCAAGGGACCAAAGAACAATTTTCATATGAGTTATTCTTATCTCTTTAGTATACAGTTGACCTTTGGAAAGAAGACTTTTAATATGAGTCAGTTATAGATTGGCATTCAAACATTGAATTATATAAGCTTCTACTTGAGTTTTTTACAAGTAGCTTTATTATGAGAATTATTTCATGAGTAAATTTTTTTCAAATTGTTTTTACTAAATCAGCATAATTTAACTAACTGAGAACAATCTAAAATTTACTTTATACATCTCAGGTTGTATTTACTAGGTTTGGTTGGGAGATCTTCCAAAATATATCAAGGAAAAAAATAACCACTGTCTCTTTGTGGCATGGCACTGTATGAGCTGATCACCACCCAGCTAAAGTCAGATCACCCAAGTCCCCTGAGATGTATGAAATCTACTGTAAGGTTACTTAACTTATTTTTTGAATCTTAACTGAGAACTATTACACTAAACACCTGTCAAAAGAAGTAAACACTGTCAGGAGAGCAAAACTCCATTTATATCTAACATTGATCACATAATTTTTAACAGTTGTATTTTATTACATAATTTTCCTTGAAGAATATTTCTTTCCTTTCTTTGACGTCTTAAACCTAAGTTTGAGTCTTCAATATATTTCAGATGTTATGAAAAGTTTATTAACTTTGGTCTACCTAGTAGGTTAAAAATTCGTTCTGTTTTACTTTTATTCAGGTTGTACGGGAGACTTCATATTTAACAGCAGTTGCTATACATTGTTGTACAATTATCCACTTGCTTTAACAGTCTGAATTTAGTGATTTGGATTGCTTAATTTAATGCCACTATGGCATTTCCTAGTGAGGTAGATTGGGCAATTTTTTTTAATTCCCCTAACATAGATTTTCATACCTATTTTTAACATATAGGATTTATAGTTACGCATGGGGTAATATTGCAAGTGCTTAGGATAGTATCTTACACATAATTGTCAGGGAATAAATGTCAATTGCAATCAATATTTTGTACAACCAATCATTAAGTTACATTATAAAATTTTTCTGAAGAATTAACTTACACTGAATCTCAGACGTTCCAACTAATAAATCCAAAGGTGTGAATGTTCTGGGCGGGTGATAATAGGATTGAATTCTGGGGCTGTTCAGAAGCCAGTAACTTCAGTACAAGAATGAAGGGGCTGCCTTCCTGAGGCAGAGCACTGGGGAAGAGAGCCAAGAAGAAATAAACAGCAACATGAAGGTAGATCCCGAGTGAATACACTTAGATTTATATAAAATACGGAGCACAATACTATAGACATTAACAGTAAGAGCAACACTGATTTGGAGATGATGGGTCGTAGAACTTCACAACACAGTTACATGAATTCCATCAAATGATTACTGTCCTTCAATCATGTACAAATTAAGAGGTGGTCTTAAATTAGGAGATGATAATTTTTAAAAATTGGGCAGATTGTCAGGAAATTTTTCAAGACAAAAGGTGAGTGTGTGTTTATCCTTGAAGGGAAGTTAAGAATTTAACAGTGAGGTACTAATAATGGCATTCCTGGCGGAGGGCTTCGAGTGTCAACAAAGAGAAGGAACTGCACCAGCCACATCAGATGTCCCAGTGTAACAAGCTGGCAAGGCTCACGAAGACAAGGCTCATAAAAGGAGAGATAAGATTCAAAAATTAAGGCACAGTATGCACTGGGAAATTACGTTGATACAAGAAGCTGACTTTTCATCCTCTCAGTGACATGGAGCCATTGGACCATGTACGTTTAGTCACTTGTCTGCTTTGTTTTTAACTCAGCGGTGACACTTTTCACAGCAAGGTTATACTAAAACCACAGAGAAAGCTGTTGCAAACTTTCAGACATGATTTGAAAGGGAACAGACTTGAACTGAGTTGAGGAAGAAAGGGAAGGAAACCTTGATGAAGTACCATTTTCTTTATCAAAATTAGTGAGGGATCCCCTCATGGATTCTCAGGCGGACTGGGTAGAATCATGATAGCAAACTGAAACCCAGATACAGTATAGAAATGAAAGGAAGGTTTAAATGACCCTAAGCTTTAAATATGACCTGTGACATCACAGAATCACCAATTCAACACCTGGCTTTTTATGAGGTGGATTCAATTTTCTCTATATCTTCAGGGAGAAAAGGAATAAAGAGATAAAGATAATTTCCCTCTTCTGAAATTTATTTTTTGTTGTTTTTACACTCAGGCAACGCTACCACAAAATTAATGATTTCTTTAGAAACTGTACTTGCTTCATTTTTTTCTGGGCCCTTCGGGCTACTTCTCTGGAGAGTGCACAAAGTTTCCACAGCACTATTTTTGTAATCTAAAGCAGTTGTGCTTTCAGGCCTGATGCTACAACTGTAATTTTAATTTATCAACCTGCCACTCACTGAAAAGCTGTGAAAACATTTGAAAGCTTAAACCCATCATTTATTTTGCACCTGTCAATGACACTCTTCTGTACTTGTCAAAATCATTTAAACTGCACCCTGATGGCATATACAATATCACCAATAAATTGGGTAATCAATCATGTACATGCATATTTTGACAGTGACATTTTGAGCACAGAGGCTCTAGAATGTGTTTATATAAGAAGAACCCACTGCTCTTCAATAATAAAATACAGTATTCATCAAAAAAAGTCCTCTTCAGTCCTTACAAATAAAATAGTCTCCAGAAACAGAGGAGCTGATTGTGATTGAAATGGTTTTTATTTCTTCAGTGAATTGTTCTCCTCAGGGAAAAGGAAATAACAGCAGATTATAGCAGGCAGGAATATAGAGTTGCATGGAGGGAAGAAAATGCCTAGGATCATTAAATAGATTTATTTAAGTTCTTCTTATAAAGGAAGCAATAGTACAGTACTTTATAGCTGGTGATATTTCAAGAGTGTTACCAGCAGTTCAACCACTAATTTTTTGATATAATAAAGTATCATATGACCCAAATGTCATAATTCATATCAGTTTCACTTTGAGAATTGGTATTTTTATATATCATAGGGAACTTTCCTTCCCCAAAATTTGGATATTTGATAAATTAATTATGAAATAGTAAATTAATTCAACCCAATAATAAGTCTGGTGTCACCTAGGCTACTTATCTGATTAACACAAAGTATTACTAAAATTCTAAAGTTTAGAAAATATTGACTGAATAACCTAACTGTTCTCCCTAAAATCTCATTTTTAAAGATTTTCAATCTTCACTGCCTAATGATCTTAAAAGGCTGAATTGTATGAGAAATCCTTTAAAGTTTATTGAATATTGACAATCACTTCACATCACACATGTCTAAATCAATGTTATCAATACACACACACACACACACACACACACACACACACACACACACATATATATCAAATACACATGAGAGTGAATTAAAATATTTGGCATGCATAGGAAGCCATTCATGAAAAAAGCTAATCTTTTGTGCTGTTATGGAATCAAATTTAAAACAACCCAAGCTCTGAAAGGTGTGTTAACTTAAAACCACCATAGTTTCCTTATTGCTACTAGTACTGTTTTGCAAATCATGAAGAACTTTCTTTGTTATTGTTATTGTTGTTTGCCAGTGTTTGGGATTAAACCTGGTACCTCATGAGCATTAGATGAGCATCCTTCCAGTGAGCTTACACCCCCAGGCCCTAATTATGAAATTTTTGAAATGTTATATCACATCTGAAAAGGCAATCACACAATATAGCTGATGAAGGATACACATAGTGAGTATATTGAAACACACAAATTTGACTAAATTATTTAGATATTGTATAAACAAACACATAGAGGTGGAAGTTGAGTCAATTTAAAATATATAAACCCAACATCCTTTTAAAATTAACTCTGAAAACAATCAACAATCATTCACTAGAAATAAGAACGCAAAATAAATGAATAACATGTTTTTATTGCATTTTACTAAATTTTAACCTCCCTCAAAGAAAAAAAATCTAATCAAACACATTAGAAGAGAATAAATTCCTTCTTTCTTAACACCATGAAATATACATCTGTTTTCAATTGAATCTTAATTATCTAAATAATTTGTGAGCAATAAAAATACCACCCATCTTAGATGGTTTAAAGTATTTACTATTTTTTATTTTGTGTTTGTCAAATAATACTTATTGAATCTTGTATAAATAGAGTATATGTCATTCTAAATTAAGTCCTAGTGAGCTATATCTCTGTAGACACACAGAGCATTGGTAGCCATTTTGAAATAGAGCTTTCTGAACTCCAGTGTGACACTTTTGTTGAGAGAGCTGGTAATTTGTCATCTCGGTGTCATCTCTCTTTGAATCATCATGAATGTCTAAACAGTAGCTTTACTTATTCATGAAAATAATCACATACATTAAAATTATTTATTGCTCCTACGGGCCTTGAGAATCTTAGATTTGTATTATAAACGTGCTAGGAAAGGGTTAAAACCTACCTTCCCAATTACGGTCTCTTTATCCAACTAGGAAGGACTGATCTTTATTTCATCAATCTCAAAATGTGACCTTTTCAACACTTTTAATGACATTTTCAAAGTACAGAAATACTTTGGGATTTAAGAGGATTTTCCACTAACGTCTGCAGAACAAATCAGTTATCCCAGTATAACTGATAACTGCCAAATATCAGCAAAAACCAGCTATCACTTATGCTTTAAAAGCTTATTAGGAAAAGAAAAACCATACTGAGTAGCTATTTTCTGGCTTGCACTGAATAAGATAGCTGTGAAGGGGAGAAGTCAACTTCCAAGTGTTTCAGGTTTTGAGAGACTTTATTTCTTCAATGAAATTTTTACTGGATAGCATTTAAAACACACCAGTAGAAGCTGCAGGCCATGTTGTACTTCAAAACGAAGTTATATGCCTATGGTTTAATGCAACAGTAGGTGACCCTTGACTATAGTTTCATCTTAACTTCAGTGAGAAGCATGTAAAAAATGAAACACTTGATAAGACATTTCTTTCACTTACTGGCTAAGTTATCATATCACTCGGGCAGCACTTCAATGAAGTATATGTTATAGCCCAATTGGACCCTAAAGATCTTGAAAACCATTTAAAAAGTGAGGCTCTCTAGAGAAACTATTTTAAAGATGTACTCTGTAAATCATGGCCCTTTGATTATTCACATTAATCTCAGTAGAACTATGTCAGGCTAACTGCTCCAAATTCCCATGTAAGGCCACCGAGTCACAGAGTAGGCAGATAACCCATAAATCAAAGCATTCATTTCTAAGATTCTTAAATTGCCAGCTCTGGGTTTTAAGCTCTAGAGAAAGGATTTGATAGTGCTTCTGGCCTTTGTGCGAGGAACAGCTGTCCAATTTCATTAAGTACATCAATTCATTATTTAAAGGGTGCGATGTGAGTGAAAAATAATGTCTGATAACAATGTCTATTGCTGTTCTGTAACGATATAGGAGACAGGGAGAGTTTGCTATTAAATATTGAGCTTTTCTTACATATTGCAAAGATCACATCACCAAATCATCATTGCTGGAGAATTTAGTAAAATACAGTATTTTGACATTTATTTTTGACAATGTCAGATGAAGAGGATACCAAATATATTTAGACGTAATTACCTAGTAGAATGTGCTGTCTATTCTGCAGTTCACATTATTTCTTAAATCACAATTAATTGCTTAAACCTCCAAAGTACAAGCTAGGGGTTAAAAATAAGATGTGAATGTCACACAATGCAATTTCTTCCTCACAGAGGCTTCATTCCCAGGTTCTTGATCTTTAGAATATCAATTCAGTTATATATTTAGATAAGATGTATTAAGTGCAATATTCTGGTCAAGTTATATTGGTAATATGAAGCTAAATGTAAAGGATGGATAAGGATGGTGCTTTTAATGGACTACTCAATAAAATTGTCAGTCAATAAATCAGTTTAACCAATGTATGACTGGATAAAAGAAAAAGTAGATATTCAAATTTTTGTGTACCATTTTGACAGGTCTATGATATCTAGGTACCTTGGTTACTTTTCTCTCATTCCCGAGACAAAATACATGATGTCTAGAATTAAGAAAGGACAGGTTTATTTAGCTCACAGTTTGTGGAGGTTTCAGTCCATACTCAGCTGGCTCCAAGGCAGAGTGGCCCATGGCAGAGGGCAACCATCCATGGCAAGAGCAAACAGAAAAGCAGCAAAGGCAAAAAGGAGGAATAAGAGCCAGTCTCTCTCTGTCCCTTGTACTGTGTGCAGGCTCCTGCCCCAGGGCGCATGTAGCACTCACACCCATAATCCCGGCATTGGACCGTGTTTCATTCAAGAACTCTAGAACCCCACCCTATGACTGCATGAGGCTTTGGGGGGACAAGCAAATGTGCATACACACATACACACGGGTACAAGAATTTCAGTTACTTTTGGGGTGCCTTGCTCTCAATACAATCAGTAGCAAAGAATCACCAAATGGTGAGAAGAATTTAAAAGAAGAAAGAAAACTCCACAGAAAGAAAGGAAGTATGGAGAGAACAACACTTAAATAAAATATCTACAAATAAAATCTAGAATTAATATTTATAGAAATATAATATATATAGTATCTATATTGTTAAAACATCAAAAAACAATAAATGGAAGAGAAACTTGAAATTAAAGCATATTAGCAAAAATTAAATGGAGTAAAAATTTAGGTTATGAATTTTAAGATATCCCTAGTAAAGGAGAAATAAAGATTTTAAACCAAACACAAAAGGCATTCAATACTTTGCTAAAAATTGTTTCACAAGGAGTAAACAAGGGTAAAATATTATCAAATAAGTACTACAGAACTATGTTCTCATACTAAAAGTGATGAATTTTTGCACAGCAAAGTGCTCAATACAGTGACTCAAAAGGAACACTATAAATCAAGCCATGAAGGTACGGATCAGTGTTACTTGGAGAATAATTATAGGCTATAAAGACACTATAAACATTGAATTATCACACTATAAACTGTTGAGTCTAAGGAAAATATGGAATTGGATTCCTGGAAGTTTCTGCTCAGTTTTTTTCCTAGGGAAGCAATACATAATCTCGCTTATTTATCTTTCAGTATAAAGATATCTTAATTAGTATGTATTCTTGAGTCATTAACATGGAATTCAGAACCAATAGCAATATATTTCCTATCTACACAAAGCTTGTTTAAATATGTCTTTTATCGATAAGTAACTTGACAGTTCTCTTGCCCTTAAGAACTTTAGACAGCACTTCAACACTATGTTTGGAACCACTGAAAACAGCAAATTTACCATGGAAGAACACAAAAGTCCAAAAAAAAAAAAAAAAAAGACAAGTAGATCACCAACCAAAAAAGATGCTGGTAAACACTATGATACTTAAAAGGCACAGGGTCACATGTCACCTTGTTAATAACCTTAGGTAGGAACACACATTTGTTGACTTGAACTTTTTGTGATTCTGAATGATTGAAAGAGTTTTGTCAGTTTTGATTGTGGGGTTACAAATAAGTTTGCAAATTTGCAAATATGGAACCCACGAATAATAATGATCAGACATATTTTTAGAAACCTAATGATTCACCAACCCTTTCTAAGAAATCTACAGGATGCTGTTTCACCAAAAGTATTGAATAGAACATAAGGGAAGGAGGTATTCTACCACCGAAGAGCAGCAATTCTTCAAGTGAAAAGCAGAACTAGGATGGTGACTTTGAAAGAGATCTAGAAAGGAACTGCCTGGGCTGCACCAAGAAGACAGACAGCTCTAGGAATGAGAAAATGAGGAATTGTAAATGCCAAGTAACCAACCGTCTTTACAAGAAGGAAGTTTAATCCCTGCAAGAGTATTTCTCAGCTGCAAATACTGTTCACCCAGTCATAACATTATGAACATTAAATGTTGACTGAAAATCAGGAAAACAATTGACAAGTAAAAAGTCCCCTGGAAACAAATGAAAAAGTATTCAGGACAAATAAACAGCAATATTCTGGTAGTTCAAAGATAATTTATCCCTCTGAATAAGATTTCATTCCAGAACCTGATAGGATATTATAGAAAATACTTATTTCCTTAGCTTGGTATTGCTCACAAAGAAAGTGCTTCTAGGAAACAAGTTATAAGAAGAAACTAATCTTTACCAAAACCCTTAAATCAATACACTGCTTCATTGCTGGTAGTTAATGAAAGACCTAATGCTACAGGGGCTAAAAAACCCCTTCTCATTAGCAGAGCAAAGAAACTTTGACAACTCTTCTCCATACAAAGTAGAGGAAAAGTAAACTGGAAAAATTGGGAACACAGAAAAAAATTAGATGAAAGATCTATGAGTTTAATCCGTAAATAATACAGATTCCAAAAAGAGAAATTTTATAGAACACAAGAGTGAGTAATAAAAAGTAAAATATAATTCATGGCTTTTCTTCAATTTTAAAATTTAAAAATATAAGAAAATCTGCAAACATCTATTCAAAAAAAAAGAATCATCACTAATATAAAAAAATAAAATATGACTCCATTTTTTGATACTATGTATAAAACCATGTAGACAATAATGAACATCTTGGAAGAAAAAATTATAACCTAAGAATTCTATGTTCAGAATTCTACGTTATTTTTTATTTGTAAAGATTACAGGAAAACATCAGCGGAAAGTCTCTTCTACTGTGTACCAGACCCAGACAAAAGTCTGTGGTGCTAACTGCTATTCTTTGTTTGTCAGCCTTGGACACCGGTATCGTAAGAAACAAACCTCATCTACAAATATATGTTATACAGTTATTTAGTTATATTCTGTAACGAGAACATCACAAAAGACTAAATGCTTTTTGACAATGAGTGGTAGAAAAATGACAGTGCGGCACAAGTTCCTTCCTGGCAAGCGCAAGGTCCTGACTTTGATGCCAGGGCAAAGAAAAACAGATAGTGGGGGTGGGAAAAACCAACATATCTGTAAAGTTTGCCTGGTAGGTAAGTTCTAAAATTCTCAGTTATTCTTCTATATCCGTCTGTCTATGCGGCGTCTGTCTACCTATTCATCTATCATGCGTTTTGCCTCCTTTCTGTCTTTTTTCTCCTTTCCCTCATCCCACTTGTTCTTCCTTCGAGCAATTTCTCTCTTTCATATCATCTGTTTTATGTTTTGAGGTTCACTTACTCTTTCAGATTCCTACACCAGGGAGATAATATGATGTTTACATATGTGGGTCCAATTTATTTCACTTACAAGTAAGGCCTCCAGTTACGTCCATTTACTTAAAGAAGCCTCAAGTTTATCTCTTTTATAGCTGAGTAATACTCCATTGTGTAAAATACTCAGACCAATTTGCCATGCTTGTACCTAGTAATCTGAGCAACTCATTTGAAGACAACAATATGCAATGGATCGACCATTGGTGAATTCCTACCATCATGTCTAGTGAAACTATGTTATCACTACTGTCTTATCTAATTAATTTTCATTCTCTTTAATGGTTTAAACAATCTTCCATTCTTACATCTGATAATCTGAGCAACTGCCTTGAAGATAACAATATGGAATGTAACAACCACTGTTAATTCCTATCGTTTGGTTTTGAAACCCTGCTTACTTTTAATGTGCTTGCTCTGTTTTGTTTATGTTTGTGATGGTGGTGAGCTGCATTGTTCTTATTTTCTTTTACGACTCTCTTCAAAAATCAAAAAAAAAAAAAAAGAAAGAAAATTCTGAAGAATTGTAACATGATGTGGAGGGACTAACTTTTCCACGGATGTATGATTTGGGGATAAGAATTGGCACTTTAATCAGTATGAAAAACTAAAACGCACAACAATTAGCCAGGTCTATTGGAGATGATAATCTACAGAATGGAAGTCAAATCAATAGATAATCAGTATGACACTTTCGTTTTTGTAACATTTGAAGGAAATACTCATCTTAGGTAATGTGCAGGATGGCTTTGTAATAAAAAGAACATAGAAAGCATTTATGAATAGCAGGGACATTAAAAAGATGAGTAATTCAAACAACTAGGTGCAAGTGCATGGTAGGATGATAAATTTTAGTATATAAAGATTCACTTAAAACCTCAGAGATATTTTTATGACAATAACAGCACTAAAAGCTATTGTCTTGATCTTAATTTAAATGATTTGCTATTTTATAACTATATTTAATATAGTTAAAATATTTCCCATTTGCTTTTGAAACATGGTCTATTACATTTAAGTACTTTTATTATTACTATTTCATTTTACGACATTACAAGGAGTCTTTTAAATTTATTAAATACCTCTAGAGTCTACTAATTAAATATTTTTTCTCCTTTTGTTTGGCTTCTGTGCTGGATTATGTTGACTGACTTCCATGCCTGAACTTTATATTAATTTCATCTTTCTGATTTACTTCAGTTTATTAGGTTGCTCTTTGTCTCATGAGACCAGGCTATTTTTCTTTCTTTTTTCCACCTGTCTTTAGGAATCAGGGTATGTAAGCAACAAAATTTTCTGAGTCAAGCATCCTGAATCTCATAGGTTTTGGAAAAAGTACTCATTTCATTTTTTTCTAGATAAAATAAAGGTTTGGTTTTTATTTTTTTAGGGCCGGCATCCATTTTTTGGAAGAAGGTGAAAGAGACTATAAAAGACACTAAATAAAAGGGAACCATATTCAGGTCACCAGCTTCCCCAAGTGTCTGTGAATACCTAATGTTGTATTTTATTGCTATAACATGATTTTAATAAAATTTTGAAACTTCAGCTTGGAAGATCTCCCAGAACTTTGCAGTGCATTCATTCTTTGTGAAAAATCTCTACCAAATTGTTCACCTCATGTTTTTATGTTACATTATATCACACAGTGTCTTCCCGTGTTATTTCCTGTTTTATGATTCTATTCTTCCCTTAAACAACTAAAATATTAAATTATTTTTCAATATTATTTTGTATCTTTATTATATTTATCAGTAACATTCATCTTTATAATTGCCATTCTGTTTTGGGGGTCACAATGAATAAATTCAACTACTCTTCTCCACAGTCTTTCAGATATTTAAATAGTTAACTACCTTCCTTCCCAAAAGCTTTCTTCACTAAGCCAAATACCCTTATTTAATTCATGTAGGCTCATTGCTTGAGGCTTTTTTACCACCATAATTTTCCTTATCTTCAAGTGTTCCAGTTATTCAAAATCCTCCTAAAAGTTCACTGATGTGTACTCAGCTAAATATTTCCAGTGATGCCTCAAATGTGAAAGTCTATTACTTCTTTTAAAAAAGATATTACACTTCACTTAATTCCAACTAATATTTCATTTGATACTCACTCATACCTTATATGGAGCTTGCAATTGACAAAAACACCTAAGTATTTCATGCACCAATAATTTGATAAACCATACACAATATGGCTTATACTGGGCCTTTAATGGGTCTTACAGATGCCTGGTTTCTCACATTTGTAAACCCAAGATAATAGCTCAGCGGATTTGTAAAACAATCAAATGATTTGAAAATGTTTTATATATATTTATATAAAGCACTCAGAACAGTGATCAATAAAAGTTAAGTAGTCAGTAAATGTTAACTGCTAACATCATTATCATTAATTATTTTTACTATTATCCCCTTTGACATCACTCACAAACATTTTCAAGCTTGTCTCCACGAGGAAAAATTGTGCAGCTGGCATGTTACATTGGAGGAACACCTCAGAAAA
Organism: Dinomys branickii; assembly: GCA_004027595.1. Classification (NCBI taxonomy): domain Eukaryota; kingdom Metazoa; phylum Chordata; class Mammalia; order Rodentia; family Dinomyidae; genus Dinomys; species Dinomys branickii. The sequence goes on along the minus strand of PVLD010000607.1, from coordinate 142,189 downwards.
ATCATTACAATCCAGTAAGTCAAATCAGAATGGTAAAAGTATCAACTGTACGTGATATAAAAAGCATTTATTTATAAATAGACAACTGGCACCCTTTGACTGCATGTCATATATGGCCATTTTCAAATGTATAGAGTACCAAAAATTCTTAAACTGAATTGTTGAAAGTGCTTAATCTTGATCCACTTAGTAATTTGGGCATAAAAAAATCACACTAAAATTTTTAACAGCAAAATTTACTGTGAAGAATTTTGAACAATCAAAAAATAATTAACATTATGAGTACAAAATAACACTGGAGTAGAAAATGTGTGGGATACCAACTAGGTGTATGGCTAAGGGACAGTACCCAATCAAGAAGCAATCTTAAGAGCCATTCTTCCCAACAGTGAAGGTCAGGTTTCATTATACAGGGTGTGACTGCAGCCTGTTGTGAGGCAGAGACATTTGTTGGGATGTTGAGGCCAGGAGGTGTGAGTACGAAGCCTCCTGCTGCAATGCCAGTGATTATCATTGAGTCTCTGACACCTCACTGGTAGTCCTGCCACAGGAATGGGAGGAAAGGCCCATGTGAACCTGGAAAAAGCTGCTCCTTTCTTTTCTGAGCCATGCAGTTTTTCTCCAGTGCCCTTCCCTGGCAAACACTAACATTGTGCCACCTGGCAAAAGAAGTGTTTACAAGATACAGCTCCTTTATCACAAAGTGAGGAGCTGAAAATATGTTGGTAAAATAAAAATGATATAATCCAATATGTCAATTGTAGTACTTTATATCTTCCTATATTCGTTTTCAGGTGTTCAAAAATTTTAATGTGCACAATTATATTTTCTTATGAAAAGAAATACTATAGCAGAAACTTCCCCAGAAGTCTGTATATTAGTTTCACAAAATATTTCCAGGGTGGCTACAAACAGCTTATCCTGTCAGATATCATCATCTAGTGAGACAGACTTATGGACGGTCAGAGACAATATACATTTGAGTAGATGTATGTGTAAGAACCTACCAGAATAGGGTTTGAGCATTAACAATTAAATTTAGATAAAGAAATTGATAAAATTTACTGGAGTTTGGTAAGAGTTCTTTGAGAATATTTAACTAAAAATTTCAGTGTCATGAAACTCAGATAAATTCAATTAAGCTTCAAGAAGCTTTGAAGACAAGATTATTAATGGATTGGCTTGAAAAGGGAAAAGGCAAAAAGAAACAAATCCAGATAGATTAGCTAATTGACAAGAACAGCAGGAACTGATGAGATGAATCAGATGTAAATACTAAAAGACTATTCAAGGGACAGCACGTAAGTGGAATTTAACCTAACTCAGGAAATGTTATACCTGAGGAAGATGTGACACTTGCGTTAAGCCTTCAGGAATGGATGCATTTCCGAAAGGAAGAAGATACAACCCATGTGGACAGATGGAAAGAGTAAGAAACTTGCTACGGAGCAATCAAGTGAGCTAATTAAAGTGTATGCCCATGTTTATAGGACTACAGTTTATAATAAGTACATCTTGGAAGCAGTGTATATGTCTGTGAATCGATTCAAAATGTGCTATTTGTACACAATGGAGTACTACTTTGCCATAAAGATAAACGAGGCATTTGTAGGTAACTACTGGATGAAATTTCAGAACATGGCACTATGTAAAGTAAGTCAGATACACAAATTTAGATGCCACATAATTTTTTGAGAGAGAGGGAGAGGGAGAGAGACAGGGAGAGGGAGATGAAATGCAAAAGCAAGAGACAGAGAAGAAGAGCAAAATACAAGATAGGTAAAAGAAAAGTACAAATATTTCCTCAAGTTATCTATATGATTGCTCAAAAACTTTTTATTTTATTTTTCAGCAAGGGTCAAGCTTGATATAGTTTTATTTTTTATTTTAAAAATAAAATAATGAAAACATTAACAAACACACATACACTTACAGAATAGCACAAGAACAATATGAGCAATACTGAATTTCAGAGAAGGTGATAGGAAATTAACAATGGTTGTTGTATTACATACAGATAACTTCACAAAGTGGTTACTCAGAAAAACAAATATTGACATGTAAGATTGATCAGATCTTAGACATTAACCCTTCCTTTCAATAAAGTAGAAGTCAGTAGTACATCTACATTAGCTATCCTATATATACATATGTATGTAATTTTACCCTTCTTCCTTTTCTCTTTTCCCTCATCCCAGTTGTTTTTTACTTTTGAACAGTTTCCTTTCATTTTCACAATGTCTATCATACCTCCTAATCTTTATTCACTCTTTCAGGTACTTACACTAGTAAGACAATACATTGTTTACATCTGTGGGTCTGATTTATTTCACTTATGAGTGTGGTTTCGATTTGTGACAATTTACCTATTAGAAACCTCAAGTTTATCTTTCTTGCAGCTGAGTAATATTCCATTATATAAAAAAACCACAACTTTTTTATCCATTCTTCAGTGGATGAACATTTGGGTTGCTTCCATGATTTAGCTATTACAAATTGTGCTGCTATAAACATGGGTGCACATATGTCACTGTGATATGATGTTTTCAGTTCTTCTGGGAAAATACCCAGAAGAAGAACAGCTGGGTTGAATGGGACCTCTAGACCTAGTTTGCTGAGGGATCTCCAAACTGCTTTCCACAGTGGTTTCAGCAGTCTGCATTCCCACCAGCAGTGGAAAAGAGTTCCTATTTCTCCACAGCCTCACCAGCATTTGTTATTGGTTGATTTCTTAATGCTAGCCATTCTTACTGGGGTCAGATGAAATCTCAGTGTTGTCTTAATTTGCGTATCTTAAATGACTAAGGATGTTGAACATTTTCTCATGTATTTATTTGCCATTTGTATTTCTTTATCTGAGAAGTGTGTGTTCATCTCAGATGCCCATTTCTGGATTGGGTCTTTGAATTTGGGGATGCTGATGTTTTTTAAATTCTTTATATGTTCTAGATAGAAGTACTTTGTTTGAGGGACAGTCAGCTAAATTTTTTTTCCAATTTCTAGGCTTTCTTTCTACTCTGCTGGTGATTTCTTTAGATGTGCAAAAACTTTTCAGTAAGATGAGATCCCAGTTGTTAATTCTTTGCAGTATTTCCCATGCAGTTTGGTTTTGGTTCATGAACTCTCTGCCTACCCCTATGTCTTCAAGATTTTTACCTACTTTCTCTTTTAATAGATTTAGTGTTTCTGTTTTAATATTGAGATCTGTGATCCACTTTGACTTGAGTTTGGTGCGTGGTGATAGTCTTGGGTCTATTTTCAGTCTTCGGCAAGTGGCAAGCCAGTTTTTCCAGCACCATTTATTGAAGAGGCTGTCCTTCCAGTGAACTTGTTTGGCCCCTTTGTCCAAGATTAGGTAGTTGAGTGTGTTTGTGTTTGTGGCTGTTTCTTCTAGTCTGTTCCATTGATCCTCAGGTTTGTCTTTTAGCCAGTACCATGTTTATTTTATTGCAGTAGCTTTGTAGTATATTTTCAGGTCAGGGACTGTGATTCTGCCTGACTTGTCCTTGTTGCCCGGAATTGCCTTTGCTATTCTGGGTCTCTTCTGGTTCCAGACGAATTTTAGAAATATTTCAAAAACATTTTAATATATATGATAATTTGTTTCATTTATACTACTAGTTTCCCTTAGTTCATTGAAAAGTGTGATTTTATCTGTTTGTTCTTTGTAAGAAAGAACTTTCTAAACTATGACTTGTACTCTGAATAACATTTTTGCCATTTTTAAGACTTTTTTTGGTATCTGGAATCTAACTCAGGACCTTGTGCTTGCCAGGTAGCACTTAGGCCACTGAACTACATCCCAGACCCTCACTTTTAAAGACTTTTAATACTGTGTATAACTATGTAAGCATATATATAGACAATGGGTAACTATTGTTACTTTTATTTTGTTACAAAATTTTGTTTTATTCTTCATAGAAGTTGGAAGTGTGTTTTTTCGTATTTTCTTTATTAATATCTACTTGTATTACATTAAAATAAAACAGGCCGTGTAGAGATGAAAGAATCTCTCTACCTGAGACCAACGAGCAATGTCAGACAGAGAGCCAGGGCTAAGAAATGCGGAAGGATTAGGGTTAGTTGAATAAATACTGACAGATGGTGGGGACAGAAGCTACATGTTGGAGAGTTCAGGATGTGGGAACCTGTATGTTTCCTTAGGGGCTCAGGAGGTTAACTGCAGGGGTTTTGTTTTTATTGTTGTGCTACTTTTCAGTTTGAGGATTTGTAAAACGAATACCTTCAAACCGTTAATAGCAAACATGATGATTTAAAAATGTGAAGGTAACTGGGACCACAATTCTAGTTTGGAGCTGTCTGTACTGGTCCACATAAGAGTGAATGTCTCAGGCCAAGCATTCAAAATAACTAGAATTTTGTTCTCTACTATCGTGTTTATAGTTCACTTATTAGGTATCTCATGCTGTTTATAGAAATAAATCTTAACTTGCATTGCAGTGTTATAAAAATAATTATGAATTAAAGAGAAATTATGCATGTTTTTCCATTCATTATAGACTGGAAAACAAAAGTAAAACCCCCAAACAATTTTGGAATTATAGGTACATGTTTAAATGTTCCCCCTTAGACAGAGACTAGCCTTCTCCATTCAAGGTGATATTTCCAGACTCAAAATCCATGTTAACTTAACCAAAAGAGGGAAAAATAATTCACTTTTTGTTTCCTCTTTCTCTTTTATTTGTAAAATTCACTCTTCACACTTCACATCACTGGTCTTTCATTTAGAGAAGTCATCCTGTAAGTATGTGAGACAGTGAACATGGCTCTCAGAAAGTGAAACATTAGAATTCTTAATGAATTGGGAGGATTATTTTAATCTTCTCAAATTCTGGGCCACTTTCTCTTCTTAAGGAAACAAGTCTTCATTCACAATTAGTCAGGAACTTTATTAATATATCACAGTCCTATAGATTTCTACTACACTTTCCACCCCATTACAAAAGCCCTTAGAAGAAAATAGAGTATTTTGTCAATAAGAGAATGAATGTCTCATTTTACTGTGTTTGAATTTTCACTATGGATGTGGATATGTATTTCCTACACACACACACACACACACATGCACTACAGTGTATCACACTTTTATATGTATCCTCTGAAGTGAAGATCAACAGATTTGTGTTCACACATCTGGGCAAAAATGATAATCCATTGGACTGTAGAGAACGAGAGCTGGTAACGTGTATCAAAATCTCATGGTAAATTAGATGCAGGATTCTGCAGGAACATCTGAAAACATTGCTGACTTCGCTTCAGTCTCTCTAAGTGCAGGCAGTAAACCCATGTAATGGCTCTGCCTTCATGAGCCCAAAGCTAACCACAGGTTTTTTTAAAGAACGGCTGGCTGTGTTAAGGAGCGAATGAGCTTCCTAGGACAGCGTTCTTTATATTTATTCTTCACTTTTCTACCACCGTAACTTTTTTTTGACTTCTCAAAAGGACCAGATCTTTACATGGTCCAATTAAAATGTCATCTTTGGGCCAGGCCCAGTAGCACAGGGCTGTGATTCCAGCTCTTCATTGTATTCCCCACACCCCTATTAGTACATTCTAGGTCTTTTGCCAATAAGCTCTCATAGCAGACCATGTTTATGTTTGGGCTTTTATTTTATATAAAATGTTATTTATTTTATATAAAAATAAAACAAACTTCATAACAAAGGAATAAGAAATAAAAATAGTTCTTTTCATTTATACTACTAGTTTATTTTAATTCATTGAAAAGAAAGTTATGTGCTGTTTGGCATTTGTTAAATTCTGCTTCAAGTTATAGTCATATGTATATCTGTTTAATCATTTACACTCAGGTTTAAATTTTGTGAGGCTCCCAGATGTCATTATCCACGGCTCTCAGCATTACACCTGACTTACAATGAGCCCTCAATAATAGGTTATTCAATTTAATTTAGGGAGCCCAATGTAACTGAGAAGGCTGTTGTAGTAGTTATTATCATAGGGAAGTCTGCCTAAAAATCATTAAAATGCTTCATGCTTATTCTAGAGACTTTGTTAATATTCTTCAGATTATAGTTTAATGAAGTTCTGTGAGGCAAAATAAAAAATATTTTGTGTATTAGTCTGCTCACGTGAAACTGGTTTTATGTATTCAAAGGGATTACACAAAATTGATTGCGTGTATTGTAAAACCAAATGAGTTGTTATTCCTCTTTTATAAGTGAAAAACTTTAAATGAAATTCTGGAAAAGTTATTTAGTCCTCATTTAATCTTCAATAGCAAAAGAAAAATGTGGGCATATGATTCTGAACAATTACTTAGGTAATTCTAATTTCCCACTAGATTTTGAGGGAGTCTGCACAATAAGAAAGAAGGTACATTGACAGATAGAATTAAAAACATAATAGTATACCACATTTTGAAATAAATAGTATGGAATATCTATTCATATTAAATGTTCTAGGCCATCATTTTACTTGCCTAAAAAAGTCAACTCCCTGCTAATGGCCATGGACCAAACACTGAAGGCACTGGGGTTTCCTGGGTGTAGTTTCCTCTTGGCGAGTGGCCTAAGTATCTAACTCTTTTATTTCATTTCTAGTGGCCTAGAAACTGGACTGTCATATGAACTTCTTAAAGGAAACATTATGAAAGTTCACCTCTTCAAAGCAAAATACATTAGTCCATAAGCATAATAGTGACACACTCAATTTATAAGTGAAAAACTGGTGTGGACAGAATGGTCTTTCTGAACTGGAAAACAACATTTTCCTACAGGAAAATCCTAGAATATTTGAAATACCTTATAAGACTGGATAGAACTCCTAATAATGCCTTCAATTAGCAGCTAATTCCAAATAGAAATTCATACAGAAAGGAAAAGAAAAGAGTTTATAAAACAGAATCTGGGGATAGGGAAGAAAGATAAAAAATAAATAAATGAAAGTATTTTATAGGTTCCAGGAACAATGGTGCAGCTTAACTCGAATGAATCAGACGTACTTTGGATGACTGTTTATCTTCTTGAATCTCTTCTGCTTTGCTGGAAATCCAGCGTGACTGTACACTTTATAACCGGAGCCAACTACTGCTAAGGCATTTCTACTAAAATGCCAAAGCGTTAAAACAGACACAGTCTTGGTGTGATTACCAAGATGGATCTATTCATGCATTTCATTTCGTTTTTAACTTTAGCAAGTAAAATTGAGTTCATGATGGCAGGCGGTGGGATGGAATGATGAAACAATTCAGGATACTTAGCTATTACTGCTTCTTGTAAACATGTCTTAGCACCAGGAATGAACAAAAAATAAGCAGGTGGAACAAGATAATTTAAACGGCAATTGAGAAAAAGTACAGATGAATTTTTTTTCTTGAGTGCTTTCAAATTTCTACAAAGCTGTGAAATTATTGAAGTATTTCCTAACAATATAAGACACAGGAATGGAATCATTGCCATTGTCCATATTAATATGGCTCCCATTAATTGGCCATGTGTCATAATTTCTTCTTGCAATTACACTTATGCATCTGAGATTATAGTATTAGAGTCTCAGAAAAAAACTAAGGATAATTTGATCACATTATCTCACTGAATTTATTTGGAAATGACTTCAAAAACACCAGAATATACTCACAGTTTTCATTATAGGAAAAAAATTGTCTCATCAGTCAATAGTTTTTCAGAGCACTCACCATGTCTAGCACTGTCTAATGCAAAGTATATGCTCAAATATAGCTATCAGAATTAGTAACTGCTTAATGTATGCAATTACTATTATGATGACAATTGCTATTATTAAATTACTGATTACTAGATATCAGTAGTAAAATAAAACCGAAAGCAAAGATCTAAGAGGATGCTTGTGAGTCAACCAGTTTACAAGGTGAGAGAGGACATGTATAAATGTTAAAATGAATTTATACATCTATAATTAAATATTACGTTATGGTTTTTGTGTAGAAGTCCCCTGCAAAGCCTCATGCAGTCATAGTGGGTTTTTTTCAAAGATGGCTGGATCTAGAGTGTGTGTTGCTGTGGTTAGTTTGGGGTGCAACGCTAGGACTGAGGGCACTAGGATTAAGAGTGTGAGTGCTCCCTGCCCTAAGTAGCCTGAATAAGATATAAGGGGTAGAAAGAAATGCAGTCCTCCCTTGCTTGCTTTGTTACCTTTGGCCTGGAGAACTGTTTCTGCTCTGTGATTCCTATCTGCCAGGCCACCTTGCCTTAAAGCCAACCAATTCTGGACCGAAGTCTTGAAAAACTGTCAGTTAAATAAACTTCTCTTTTTTACCTTTGGATGTTGGGCATTTGGTCTCAGCAACAAGAAAATCAACTAAGACACCATCTTAATTATCAACCTTAAAACTACTCCATTTAACACCTCAGAGAAAAATAAAAATATAAGAACTAAAAAGTTAATAATATTAAACTAATTAAAATTAACAAAAGTCTAGAGAAATATGACACAACAGGAAAAGTCACAAACTTTGGAGTCAGAGAAATCTGTTTAAATCTTAGCTGTGTGAAAACAATGTTTTAAAAAGCATTCATTAAATGACTAGCTGCTAAAAACTGTGCTGTTAGGCTGTTGCTTATGTGATTCTATTAAACAGAAGGTCCAGTGTCCTATCTAGTAATTCACCAGCTGATGTACCCTCAAAGATACATGGTTTCCAGCTGTTTGTCCTGTACAGGCTTCACCTGCTCATCTCACTGTCTTCATCTCCTTCCTTGATCTCTAAATTGTGAAATCCACGCGATTGGGCTTCTTTCTGTCCGCATGTCCTCTTACAGAAAATCTCACCTTTTGATACCTTTATTACTGTCATATGCTTTCAAGTCCTAGACTTACTTTTCCAGCAGGCTCTAACCAAGTATTACTTAATTTCCCATGAAATTGTTTCTTGACTATAACACAAGCATCTGAATACTATTATGTCCAATACTAACTGATAATTCCACTGAGTTCCTTCCCAATCTTCCCCAGCTCAACAAAGCAAAATACAATCACCGCGATTTCTCAAGCTGTATCCAAAACACACCTTGAACCTATGTACACTGTCTCTCTTCCGTGTCACGGCTGCCTAGGACATTTCTTTATGGTCTGCATGAGGACAGTGTCTGTCTGTTACCTTCTTATGTTATTGAATCTCTCAACATCAATCCTGACGTGTGTCTTTATCCTCCTTTTCCCTGTCTGCCCCTTTTTCTCTTCAGCTCTTGGTAGAACATTTCACACCCTTCAAGTGGCCAGTCATGCATCAGCTCCTCGGAGTCCAGCTTCTCTTTTTTATTCTACTTTTATTGCTTCTGAATATTTTTTCTTTCAGATTCTGTTTCTTAAGCAATTCTTTTGTCTCTACAACTGTCAAAGACAAATTACACCTGGAATATCAAAAAGTCAAGGAAGACTTGTTTCAAGAACACTGAGATGGGAAGAATTAGACAAACTCCATTGAAATAAAAGGAGTGAGAGTTTTTAAAAACAGCACAAACAGTGGAAATAGGGAAAGTAGGTCAGTGTGATTGATCATCTGTATTTAGTAATTAGGGTTTCTTAAGTTGGGTTTTTGAACAGTGATTTATTTCATTTTATTTTTTTAAGTGACAGAAACACTTGTATGTATTTATGGAATACAGTGTGATATTTCAGTACATGCAGATAATGTGCAATGATTGAATCAGGATGTTCATCTTATCCATCACCTCAAACTTTTTTTTGAAGAGAGAACATTAAAAACTCTCTTTTAGCTATTTTGATATATGTAGTAGGCTGCTGGTAACTCAGACACCCTACTGTAATCAATAGAAGCTGAGAAGGGGAGGGGACAGGAAATGGAGACTGGTTGCTAGGAGATATGTTTCTTGATAATTAATTATGTTTCTTGGGGAGAGTTACTTCCCCAAGAAAGATTACTTCTAAAAGGAGAAATAAAGTATTATACAATTGTCAACTTTCTAAAGTACATATTCCAAGAAAGGTGAAGGGGGTCAGGAGCCTGTGTATAGTCATGAAAAAAACCTGTCTGAAATTTGGTCAAACTGAGAGACATGTGGAAACCATCTTGGCATACAAGTAGACTGTGAGGTTTATACAAAGAGAATGTAACTTTTTTTTTATTTCTACCACCAAGTGTCCAGTACAGCCCCTGTCACTTGTGTTCTTCATCAAATCTTGATGAATGTGTATGTGAATGAGTATTCTACATCGTGAGAGTTACCTATGTTCTGTTGGGCATTTAGCATCTCTAGATACACGGCTTTATAAAATTGAAAGAACACCATACATCTTACAGGTTATTGTTCAGATTAAATAGGGCTGTGTTTATAAAAGCAATAAGAATAACATTTTAAATTAGACTATGTCTCTCTTTAGGTGTCATGGTTTATTTTTTAAAAACTATCCAATGTTCCTAAATTAATAATGTGGGTTTTTTTATTATTTTCCTTTGCTTTAATAGTTTGTGTTAGGCAAACATAAATAATACTATATAGAATATATGTTTTTATTCTAAAACATAGTCTTTAAAAATAATCAAAATAAGACACAGTGATGATTACCCATAAGAACTGCGAGTAAGAATAACTTACTTTAAACTCAAGAGTTCTCAGCAAAAGTGTTGGGACAGTGTCACCATATGGGATGTAATAAAAAAAAAAAATACAGTGCATGTAAAAGACATATTTTCATTAATTCCCTCCAAAATATCCTCGCTGGTTTTAAGCACACATCACATCATTCTTGCCATTTGTGAAGCATCTCTGGAAAGACATCTTAAGTAAGTAGTTGCACTGTGCTGGCTTCTTTGATGTCCCCAACTGGTTCAAAACGTTTACTTTTGTGGGAATTTGGTCTTGGAGGAAGGGCCAAAAGCCGCATGGTGGCAGATCCAGTGAATAAGGTGAAGACTCACTGCAGTGTTTCCACAAAGCCTCCCCTCCCACGAGCTGTCACTCAGCAACAGCATTTTCCATATATTTTTAATCACATGCATGAAGACATGAAAGAGGACTTGCAGAACTGTCCCCAGAAAGCGACAAGAACAATGGGACAAGTGTGTTCCTAGTAAGGGGGAGTAATTGGAAGGTGATGAATGGCAGTATATGCTTCACTGTAATAATTTTTAAAATTTAAATATTCACTGTAGTTTTGATTAACCATTGTACACAATATTATCAACAGAAGTAAATGAATCTTAAAGAAAGAAACAGCCCCTGTATCAAGAAAGTTTCCAGGGGACATTTGTAACTTAGAGTTTGGTGATAACCAATAGGTTTTCTTTAAAATCCCTCAGCTCAACATTATAATTGTGCCTATGCCAGAAATATAACCTAAACCCTGATTCATTACGGTATTGACAATCTGTGGCTCTCAGACCAAAGTGCATATTTTTTGTTATTACTTTTCAGGCAGTGGTCTCATTGTCTTCCTTAGTTTGCATAGGTGGGTATGCAAATGCACTGGCCAGAATGTACACTGCCTCCTGTTCACTGATGTGGAGCATATTCTTACTTCACATTTCATAACTTGTAAAAAAAAAAAAAAACATTTCATAACTTGTATTTAAACACCATGTATTCCATTAGACAGTGCTGGAGGTAGAACCAACATTATTATAGATTGGATAAGCCACGTCTGTCATTTTCCTCTGTCTAATGGCCATGGGGAAATACAAATACATTTATCCTTCAAACCAAGAACAACAATCCCTTCCTACTGCAGTTCTTTTGGTTTTCTTAACATGAGAATAATTACAAATAAAAGACTGGTAAATCAATTTTGTAATGTAAAATTATTCCTGTCAAACATAGAATTATTATATGCTCCCACTTCTAGGTGTATATGTGAATGAAATGACTCACATACTTTCCCGCCAAAGTTCAGGCCATCATTGTTCACAGTAGACAAAAAGTAGACCTAGGCCAAATATACACTGAGCAGCAAGTTACCTAAAAGTAGTTACTCAGCCTTAAATCACAATGAAGTGCCACCACAGGGATGACTCTTGAAAATACTAGGTTTAATGCAAAAGCCAGAAAAAAAACTCCAAACGTTCCACAATGTATGACTCTGTAGTTACGAGGGCATGGTTTGTGAAGTGCTACCATCACACAAATTGGTGGAAATGAAGAGCAGAGGCTACTGGCCTGGCGGGAGGGGGGCCGGAGGAGTTACTGTTTAATGCATATGAGGATTCTGTTTCAGGTGATGGAAGAGCTCTTGAAATACGTGGTGCTAATATTTATACAACTTTGAGAATGTGTTTAACACTACTGCACTCTGTACTTAAAAATGGGTAGAATGGCAAACTTGATGCTGTATGTATGTTACTACAATAAAATGAATAAATAAACATTAAATATACTTATCACTCCAAAGTACAGAGGCTTTGTTAGTCATAAGACTTAGATTTTTTCCAGGTTGGGAAGGAAGGCAAGTGTGATGGAAACAGCTCCAGATATGGATTTGGGAGACTTTTTGTTTAATCTCGGCTCTGTTGCTTAGTAGTGACAAAAGTCTGAGCAAGCACTGGAGTCCTCACCTCAGGTTTTTAGAGTTACATCGTACAAGGGTTGTTGTAATGACTAGGCTTAAGATATGTAATCAGGGCATGGTGGCGCACACCTGTAATCCCAGCACTCGGGAGGCTGAGGCAGGAGGATCACTGCGAGTTCAAGACCAGTCTGGGCTACAAAGTGAGCTCGAGGCCAGCCTGAACTGCATAGCGAGACCCTGTCTCAAAAAGACAAAATAAAATAAAACAAAATATGAAAAAAGTGCTTCAGAAATTTGAATAATATGCAAGCGGGTAAAGGCAATTTCTTCATATATTATTTCAGGGAGTGGAGTCATAATAGTTTCCTCATTGAAATGAATTTATTAATTCCAATTTAAATACCTTAAAATATTAAGTTACTGATGATAAGACTCAGCTAAGTTTTTAAAGATTTTTCTTAAAGCACTGAATTTAAAGGTATAGAATGGACAAACAAGGCTGGAGTTTGCGTGTAATAAATACAATGGTAAGCCTTAGAGTTATTTTAAATTTATTTTAATAATTTTTATTCATTACTTAGCCTCTTTGTACACACCTTAAAAAGAAAGCAGAACTATTTACCTTTGAAAGAGTGGCCACCTGTGTCACGTCTTGTCGAGAGGGAATAAAGTCCTCCTTTTTATTCAGTCACAGGTGCTAAAAGTATTTCTTTTGCTACATGCTCATATCCTCCGTTGCAAAGCACACAAACCGTTATCAGCTTCTCCACTGTCAATAAGCAATAATGATTTTACGCGGCATTGCATCAAGTTGGATATGATCATGTAAAGCCCTTTTGGTGTAATTACATTCAAAATAAGTCCATCAGAAGTAACATAAAGTTCTTGCTATACCATCATAAATCAACACCAAAAGTAATGTGACGGATACAATTGCCAACTAATTCTTTTCATTTCCCCCGCAGTGGTTATGTCTTTGACTATGATTACTACAGAGATGATTTCTACAATCGGTATGTAAAGTTTTCACTCTTCTTTCCCTGTGATTTACATTTTGACTACTTTCTGCTTTAAACTTTTCAAATAATATTTTTATAGATAAAAATTTAAAAAATTATGAAGTACCACTAAAAGCATAATGTAGCCAGATTTTTCTGCTTTCTTGATACTTACTGAAGTATAATTCATATTAGTTCCAGGACTTTAGAGGTACTTAAGCCAAAATTTTCTTCTAATATTTGGATAATATTCTAAAAATATGTTGACTAATTATTTTCCCGGTCTGTCATGAACTCAGGTTCACAAGATTCAGAGTTTTGTTAACTTTGAAAATGACTCCTATCTTCTAAAATTTATCTGTTTTCAAAACACATGGAAAATGTTATACTGATCAGATTCAATAAAATTTACAGACCATACTGTGGGACCATAACAACAACCATAGAAGCTGAAATGATGCAAAATGTTAATAATCAGAAAAAATAAGCTTTTTCTATTTTTTTCCTTTAAAATTTTTGGCAGAACCTTGAAATCAGTTTTAATCTCTGCCTATAAATACAGAGGTATATACAGTAAAGCTAATAGATTTTTAGCACATTATAAGATAAAACAATACAAATATTGAGAATTAATTTGTTATATTGGTTTGTATTATAATTTATCAAAATTAATTCAAACCATTAGAAGATGGGACACTTAGAATATGGGACAAGTGACTGATTTATATTTTGGTAAATTATCCTCCCTTCTAAGGTTAAGTCACTGTCATTTTATTCACGCTGTGAACCATGTGCAGGAGCTCCCTTCAGGCACATTTCCTGGTCAGTGTCACTTCCTCGTGATTTCTTCATCCCTTTCAGTGTATTATTTCCGCTTTCCTCATGTATGTAAGTGAGCTTACCCTTATTGATTTCCTTTAGCTTGATATCTAGAGTCTGTCAAGTGGAAGTGTCAGCATGCCGATGCTAAACATTTCTAATAATCCATTTACTTTCAATGTGAAGTTCACATCCAGCATTATTACTCTTCACTGCTTTGCTGCACTGCATCTTTGTTGATCAGTTGTCTCTCTCGATTATCTGTTTCTATCAAATGCACATGAGTTTATGATGAGGTGACAAGGAGACTGCACAAATACCTCACTGCTGCCTGGGTGTTAAGTGAGTAATAGGAAAACAGCCACACATCCTAGGAAGACTTTGAAAGAGTGGTGCCCTTACTAACCATGAAGCACATTTATTATATATAAAGTCATTTGTGGATGAAAAGGCAGTGACAAATTTGGACTCTATGACATTATCCCCAGCTTATGTTTTGTAATAACTTGAATTTAATTGTGGTCATTGGAGAAGTGGTATAATTTAACAGATGTGTGATAACTGTAGTGCGTGGACATCTAGGGTCTCCAGCTGGAGGACCAACTGGATAAACAGATCATTGGGCAGGGAGTGGTAAATATTTTTAAATTTTTCATTTACCAGTAGTATTAAAAATATCTTAAGGCATAAAAATGAAAATCTCCAAAAAAAAGTTACCAAAGACATACTAAGGAGGAAAGAGATTCTGTGATCCCTTAAAAGGTTTTTCTTCTGTCTACTCCAGCCGCCCTGGTCCTTGCTCAGTTCCACGGGAATATCAGGTTCCTTCCTTCCACAGGTCCTTTTTCTGCACGGTTCCATCTCCTTAGACCTCCTTCCCGACCGCTGTAACTTTGTCCTTTGTGTCTCTTCTAGACACCACTCCCAGCTCATTTGGAGTCCCCTCTCTCGGCACTTTGCCCTCACAGAACTTCTGACTTGTACACTTCCTTTCTGCAGTGATGGTGTTTCATTTATGTCCTCCTACCTTCCTCTGTGATGGCCACAAGTGCAAACTTTTGCAAATATTTATTATCTTTGGGAACTATCAATAAGCCTTGCTCACACTGTATATCCAGTTCATGTTATTAATTCATCCCCTTAAATTTAAAGATATGATCACTTTCCCCAGGATCACCCCGCTAATTACAGATTAAACTGCTGTCATAACCTGAGCATTCATTGTTATTCAGTAACCCACTGTGTGCATATACAAAACCAAGAAACAAAATCAGTTTATGATGTGAAATAAAAGGACACAGCCTTGCCTGCATAGAGTCTGATATATTAATATATCTGAACTATTGGGTTATGCAATTTATTTTACTAGTTATTTCTATAGACAAAAATTAATATTCAAGAATGATTTTCTATGATAATTTTCTAATGTCTATAGATATAAGACTTTGTTTTAAATATTTAACAGTTTATAATACCTCATTAGTGTGATGTGAGCATCTGGCAACAGTAAAATAATACCATTTACTGTTAAGAGATAACATGGAGACAGTCTTTATACTTCTTGATAATTTTAGCTTTTTGTAATTTTTAAAACCATTTTCAAATATAGCTCTTCTTTTGCAGGATGTAGAGTGTTGTCCCAATTACTGTAAACAAAGTTATCACTGTAGTCTGTCAATATGCAATTGTTTCAACACCTCTCTCAATTGTTTCCTATCATGCAACTTCCTTACACATTTAAAGAATTTCTGCCTGAAATGAAGTTTCTCTGTAGGATGGAGACTCAGGTTCTGATAATAAGTTCTTGAAAATTTGGGCAACTCAAGTTTTCAGTTTCCTCATCTTTAAAGAGAAGCTACATGTGTATCTTACTGTTCATAAATGAGAGCTCAGTAAAGAGAGAGGGAAAGAGACAGACAGACAGAGACAGAGACAGAGGCAGAGAGACAGAGAGAGACAGAGAGACAGAGAGAGAGAGGGACAGAGAGGGAGGTAGAGGTAGAGTGAGATCTTACTTTTCAAAGTGCAAAGATCGAACAGCTCTAAAGCCTGAAGATTTCAGATGACTCTGTCTACGCTACACACACACACAAAATCTGACTGAACAATTCTCAAAATCATGTGTTTGTCTAATATACAATCTGTTTGGCTTCTAAGTGTGCAATAAATCAGTATGGTTGTTCTGCTAACAGACTATCTGAGCAGTCTGTGCTCTCATTAGTTTATTTTCCTTATTTCCCTTGTCTAAAAAAGACACAAGCATCTGCTACTATGGGATCTACTTAACAGCTCCCTGTAAACAGAATCCCATGAAAGGAAAATAGAGAGGAGACACTGGACAAGATAAGCAGCCTACGGAGTCACTGGACAGCTTTTCCACAGTGATTCTTCCTGAATTATACTTGACTTATGGTTAAGTTTTTAAAAATCTATTTTAATAGCGGTGCAAAGTGGGACAAATTATATATTACACAACCCGTTATCTGTAATATAACAGATCTGTTAGGTGAGCATGAAATTGATTTCTAACTCATAAAATTGTGCTGGGATTAAATGAGGTAACATATGTGTAATGATCAACATTATGCCTGATGTGTTTTTAGTGTTTAGCGATGTCAGTCACTAGCAACAATTAGCGGCAGCCATTAGCAGCGTGATGAATGTGCCTCTTATACTGGAATTCATACAACAATGTCCATATGGCTGAGAAATAAGCTGATTGGTCAATAGTGTTTCCCTACTGATTTCTCAGGACACATCTGCATTATCCTGTTTTTATTGTTTTCCCTTAACCTACCCACCATCCCAGCTGCATCTGAACATACCTGGTGAGAGAGAGAGAGAGGGACAGAGAGAGAGAGAAGAGAGAAAATCAGCTATTTCCGTTAACTCCATGCACTTTGCTTAGGTCAGGAAAAAACATCCCACCAGTTATGTTTAACAAGAATAATTATATATGAAACTTACTGACTAGTTATTAGGGAACTGAAAAGGGCAAAAACTTCACCTTATTATTGCGAAGTTAGCAACTGCAAGAAACAGTTAACATCTCTTGGACTGGGGAAACAGGAGGTAGTTGGGATTGTAAAATGTTACTGCAAGACCAGATGTGTGACCTGTTGCCCCCCTTAGTGGAGACTGTAAGGCAGGAGGATTGCTTGAGCCGTGGAACTCCAGAGAACTCTGGAAAACATGCAGATTTGGTATTTTAAAAATACTGTACAAAAAGGGCTTTGCAGAGCTAAAATTTTGAACAGTAGGTGGAGTCAGGCTGAGGCTGCTGTTCCTGGGTGGACCCGGCACCCAGACCTCTGAGGGGGAGACACAGGCTACACTTGCAGATGTCTTGGACGCTGGGGAAGTGTTACGGAATTGCTCCAACTAAATCCTACTGCTGCCGGGGTGAAGAAAAGAGGTTGGGTAATGCTGAGAAGAGCGGAATGCTGAGAAACGCAGAAGCAAGTCCCCTTCCCTCTCCAGTCTTGCGGTCCACTTCTCAGGTCCTTTATTGGCTGAGCAGAGCAGGAAGCCAGCTCCCCACCCTGCAAAATCCAACCCCAGCATGGGATAAGGAGGAGCTGAGAAACAATATCTTAATCATTAACGTGCTACCACATCATATGGTCATCCTGCTTCTGCTAGTTCGGATGATCCTGGTGTAATTGAAAGTTTTCAACATTTCCATAGTTTTACCACAGAAAAATTCTCTACATCAAGTTCCATCCTATGATTTCTTGTGTCCATCCGTGGTCTCAGGTATCATGAAATATTACTATATAGTATATTTCAGTGATTATTCTAAATGTTTACCTTTCTATATTTTATGAAAAATTGTCCAATAATTTGTAGCCTCCAACATTATTTTCTCTTAAAGACTCAAGTATGACCAGAGAACATTGCATGCTTTTAAAACTAAGCCTAGTTTCGTGCTTCCAAGTGAAAGGATATAGAACTAAACTATACTGAATACCCTCAGAGACTGTTTCCAGTTTTTGAGATATTACCAGTTCAAACCCATCTCTTCTTTCAGTAGTACCAGAAAGATCACCAAAGAGTTTGTAATCTCTAGTGACAGATAAACTTTTTTTTAATAGATAAAAGGAAATACTAAAAGTGTTTTACCATATAGGAAGCTTATAATTTTAAGTGATCCAAAACAGGGACTGTTCAGTTCTGGAAACAATTTGACCTAAATAGGGAAAAACTGTTAGTATAGCAATTAATGGATGGGGCTGGGGGTGTAGCTCAGTGGAATAACCACCTGCCTGGCAAGCGCAAGGTCCTGAGTTTGATCCCTGATACCGGGGGAGAAAAAAAGAATCTAAGCAATTAATGGAAAATCTCTAACTACCAGTCTTTTTTCAGATCATTAATTATGTAGAGCATGGAATATGCTTATGATCCTGGAAAACATTAGAAGACACAATATCTGTTTCATTATATGAATTTAAATTACCACCTAGTGGGGCGGTTTCCTCTTAAAAGTTTGGGAAAAAAGGGGCCTGAGATATAGCCCAGTAGGAGGATGACCTTGAGTTTGATCTCCAGTATCAAAAAAAGAAAGTTAAGTTGGAAATAACAGCACTGTACAGTTCACAAGGGCAATGATTTGGAGTCAGAAAACATAAATTTCAACCTCATTTTTAGTATAAACCAAAAGGAACTAGCCAGAATATAGCAATATGTTTTCCCATAATGTGAAAATATATAGATTCGTACAGAAAGATGAGTGTCATAATAGCCACTGTAGAAAGTCAGACTTTTATTTCATTTATTTCTTCTAAAATATTGTTATTGTTAGAGTTCAGTAATAGCAAATTATTTAATTTAAAAAGCACTCAAAGTGTATTCATTTTCTATGTTAATATGCCAGAAAATGGACTTTTTCAAAAAACGTATTTACTTTTTTTGAGACAGGGTCTCACTGTGTAGTCAAAGCTGACTTTAAGCTCACAATGTAGCCCAGGCTGGCAATGAACTTTTGACTCTTCTGCCTCAGCCTCCAAATACTGGGATTACAGGCATGCACCATGACGTCTAGCCAAAACATCCTTATTTTTGAGGATCATGCATGAAATTTAATATCCTTATAATTCCTACCAATGTTATGTCTTTTATCAAGTAAATTAATATTAAAATTAATATTACTTGTTTTTAGCTTTTGCTAAATAATAAAATTATATATCTCAGATAATCTTTAAACCAAACAAATGTTGAAACAAACAATACCTTGTAAAATTTTTAAAATATGCTCTTACATGAAATTCCCATATGCTTCCTCAGTTTTGTTTTGTGAATTACATCCCGTATTAAAATATTTAACATTCTGATGCTGCCTACCTGCCTTTCTGAGAGGCAAATGGAATTGTTAAAATATTAACTAATTCCTCAGTGAGAAAAATCATCTCCCATTCAAGCAACTCATCAAAATGTTCAGGGGACAAGGATTGCTCTCTAAGAATTTGCACCTAAGGGGAGAACATGTACTAAATATATCACAAAAATGTATGTCACCTACTAGTATTGTTACAAATGCAACGAGCAAGTGCAGATCTGTTTTCTCAACCCAAGACCAGGGTAGGCTAGATCAGGAAACTTTGGGACCTCAGGCTGGGAAATGCAACAGAAATACTGACAGGAATCCCCGACCGCAGAATGCAATAGGAATGACAGACATTTCAGCCCCTTATAAAATCATACTGAAATGCATCCTAATGGAACTAGCAATAAGTATGGCGGGTTTATTTCATCTGTGGGCTTATTTCCATTGTAGCATTTTGTATATGTTTTTGATTACTCTTTAGAGATTTTCTTCACTCAATTTATAAGTTAGTATTTTAATGAACCTGTTAAGTTGGAGATGCACTGCCTAGGAAAACTGTCTCCAGAGAGTTTATCTCTCATCTGAGGCGCAACTTCTAGGCTGAAAGAGATGAGTCAATTGCCATATTTTTTGCCTCCATAGTCTTGTATATCATAGCTCATGCAAAATGCCATCATATTTGGGTTCACTGACTTAAAGGGCTCTGCGAATGCAACTTAGAAATAACTAACATAGACCTTGTTTTGTGATTGAAATGAGGGGCAGTTTTCCTTGACCCTTTTGATTTTCAAGTCCCTGGTGGCATGGCAGATATTCATAACCCTTTTCAGCCTCTGCCCGCCTGCACTCTTTGAAGTAAACTATAATGTGCTGACACCCATGACCTGCTCTTTGCTAGCAGTTCTTGGGCTCTAATGCACTTTGCTTATTCACGGCAGAGGCCACCTCTTTTGAACTCTGTCTCATTTTGCTGTCTTTCCTTGCCAGACATCTCCCAGTCTCCCCCAAACAGGTTCCTGAATTATTTTTGGACACTTTAGCTCTCAGATGTAAGAGATATTTCTAGCACTAAAGAGTTCTGCTTTAAAATTGTTTTAAATATTCCTGCTCCCCAATAGTGCAATAGTTAAAATGTTTTGAATACTGGAGAATCCGTCTGTCTTCACTTGTATTACATTTTGGGTTGTTTTTCAAAAGAGGTGATCACATTCTCAGATGTGCAAGTGAAGTGCACTTTTATAAAATAACCTCTTGGAGAATTTTTAAATTATTTTCTTTCTCTTCTAGTTTTTTTCAGTTTTGACTTCCATATTGAATTATTTTGTTTGACTGCTTTAAATGAATTACAAGACTTGGGTACATATGATGATTTCAATAAAACGTGTAACAATCATAATTCTAAGTCAGTAATGCTATTTTATTCATAGAAGATAGTAATTACATTGTCAAATAGTTTTTTTAAATAAATGATAAAACGTATACCAGGGTTGTTTTTCTCCAACCCGTTACTATTCTCAAATATGCTATCATGTAAAAATCTGTTCTATATGATATTCAGCATAAATAATATAATGATTTTGAATTTCCGAATTACCCATTTTTATAAGTGAGTCAACAATCTTACAGTTTCATTCTTTAATTGAAACACATTGCTTGTAATGAATATCATTTTTCCCCAGTTTTTAGCAAAAGTAAATTTATTGATATTCTTTTTGGTTAGAAACATTTCCAAAGCTAACACTGCCATTATCTATCCCTATTCTTAATTTGAGCAGATGGAAAGCTGTCAGAAAAATCAAATATATCCACATAGATATTTCCCACCAAGCTATCCTCAACAAAAGCGTGTCCTCCTGCTAGTGCCACTTTATTCAAAGCTAGTGTCCTTTTTTTCCACAGTCAGAAGAGGCTTGATTACTTTAAAGGTCCTTAGAGGTGGGCACCACACTGATTTGCCTCTCAGAGTTATTTTCTGCAAACTAATTTCCTTTTGCTTTGGTTTTTTGATTGTTTGTCCTCCCTGTGAGCTCTGCTTTCTGATTAGAGAATCATTTCCTTATTGTGTTTCTGGTTCTGCATTATCTCTTTGCAAAGTTAGTGTGCTAAAAGGTGTCTGATATACGAGGAAATTTTTCATTCCTAAGAAGGGTGTATCTGTTTATCCAAGCAAAAAAATTTATTTCAGGACAAAGGTCAGCATAATTTCAATAAATTGCATGGTTCTGTTGGAGCCAAGCTCCTCTTCCTTTCCTACCTTACAAATGAGCTCAGAGTGAGGATCGTACTCAATGCTCAAAAAGCACAGACTACATTTGCACCCTATATCTTTAGTGATAAAACATCTGCCAAAATAAACGCTTTCTATCAAACAAGAACAGAAGCATATTCATTGTGACATTCTACCAGGCCATTCTCGTAATCATTTCACACATTTGACAGACCATCTGGGCATCAAACCACTCTCCCTTTGTGTTTCGTTAAGGTTGTTTGATTACCACGGGCGCGTGCCTCCACCTCCCCGCGCAGTCATCCCACTGAAGCGTCCCAGGGTGGCTGTCACGACGACTCGCAGGGGAAAAGGCGTCTTTTCCATGAAAGGGGGATCAAGATCTGTCAGTGGGTCGTCTTCATCAGGCTCTAAGTGTAAGTAATGCCGCTGTTTTCCATGTAAAGGAAAATCACAATAACTATGATTGCGTGAGTGCCTACAGTCAACAAACTAACCTGGTAATTATTAGAGAAACATAGAACGGATATTAAAGTATCTCTGCTTCCTGCCCCTCTGCAGTGCAGTAGATTGCACACACAGAGACATGACTGACAAAATCCCAGAACCGATTTGAAAAGTATTTTTCACTACAAATAATACTGTGCTCTCCACCTACTTAGCTTGTGATATATTAAAACCAAAATAGAGTGTGTTGCCTTTAATGAGGAAACAATTTCATTTGAAAAAGACTTGCATATACTGTCTTTTCATAAAATATCAGTTTGTTTTGAGCTTTAGGATAATGAAGATAGGCAAATTATATCAGAACTGATTTGGAAAAACTCTTACTTTGTTATTAGAATATTATCCTTAAAAAAGGAAAAACGTCCTGAATTCCTTGAGCGATTGTGTTCCAGCAGAGCAGAAATAGACGATAAGCCAGTTTATCATCAGTATGTAAAAGAAAATATTGACAAGGAAGCTGTAGTGCTCTATCTCTCAGGTGGGTGACGTCTGATGGGAAACCCGAAGCAATCAGAACAGCAGGTGATTCTGAAACCACAGGAGAGAATGTACTGGTCAGCAGGAATGGTCGGTGCAGGTACCCTCGGTCAAGGGACAAAACATCCCTGGGACTGCAGCAGGGAAGGAAGGGGCGCCGTGGCCGGAGAGACGGGAGGGCGGGGCCCAGCGGGGCTTGGGAGCAGTGTGGGGATTTTACATTTACTCTGCGCTCCAATCCTTTTTGTTGTTGTTTTTATTTATCTATTTTTTGTTTTAAAGAGAACAAAAGACAAGCGCAGTGAATACTCTTACTACCCTTTTATTCATGAGCAAACGCAGAGGGTCATGGAGCTAGTAAATGGTAAAGTCAGAGCTAGAAAACATGTCTCTTAGTTCTCATACCCGTGAGTTGTCTGTTATCAGTAATTCTTTCCTCAGCATCATCAACAGGTCATTATCAAAATACTTCATTTTACGTGAGACTGGACCAAAACAAATTTAGGAGACCATAAAGTACTGGTACTTCTAGAAACTGAAGCTTTGTGTGCTGAGAATTTGATTTAGCTAATAAACCTCGACAGCAAACTAAATATTCATTTCTCTAGGTACTTATTTATCTAATCATTTCTGGAGCTAGATAAATATAAATTCTTTTTCAATCTCAGTAATAAGGGAAAATTAGTTTCTGCTACAGTCACTAAATATTCTAATATGCTTTCAGATTATTTAGAGCTGGGAAAGTTCTTGAACTTGATTCTTACTGTGGAAAATTGAACAGTGGGTTGTCTGCTAGATTTATAGAAACCATTTTTACCAGTAGTATGAACTTAATTTCAAACCGAATTACCTGAAACATTTGTGCATCTTTGCCCCATATTGAATTTTAAAGCAGTGTTTATCAATGGAAGCATTACTGGTAATTTCTCCAGGGTAGTTCTGCGTTGCATATAAGGGTCCTTAGCATTGTAGAGCATTTAATTTTCCTGACCCCTAAGTACCTGGAGAATTCTTGGTGTTTGTAACTGTAAATCTGCTAATATATTTATAAACATTCCCTAAGGACATGGTATTACCTGAGGTTAGAGCCACTGACTTAGAAAATGGAGCCTTCCTTGTGACTCTTTCCGGCAGGTGGAACCGTATGGAACTCACACATTCAGATGCTGTGAAAGAGCAGTAGCTGGTTATTTTTGAGTAGATATCTCAATATTCAAATGGTTCAGTTGGTGTTGTTCTTTTAAGTTTTTATTTCTGTTTATATCACTAAGAGAGGTTAAGTAGTATGAAATTCCCTTGGAGCATCTTATTAAGAATTTCTTTTGATTCTGTAATAATCAGAATTTCTGCAGAACTGTGTATACTGTTAGTTTGTTGATTGTATTATCCAAATTCTCTGTGGGATTGTTTTTGGGTGGCAGATTTATATGTCAAATGCTGAAACTGAACTCCTGCAATGTGATAGTGACTATATGAAGTGGTATTTTCTTGAAGTGATGTTTTATATCTGGCCACTCCTTGGTTGGTTTTTATACTGTTGCTTATAATAATAAAATGAAGAAAAGTAATGGCTGATGCCCTGTGGTGTTTCTGATGGCTATTGTTTCAAGTACTTTATATACTAACACATTTATTCCTCAAAGCTTTCAGGGCTTCTCGATGACTTACTGGAGAACTGTAAATTTTCCTTGTACAGCACCCATTTACTATGTTTCACCTCATTTTACTTGGATAGTTTGATCCTTCCCATATGGCTCTGTTCTGCTGCACACTTCCTCTACACATCCATTTCTTTCCAACCTTTTTCCTGTATTACTTTCCTAGGAATGATATAAAAACTATCCTAAAATGAGTAGCTTAAAATATCAGAAATTCCTAAGCTGGCAGTCATTAGATTGCTTGGACCGAGGAGATGTTCTCTGCCTCCACGGGCACGTGATGCTCTCTTTTCTGTTTTTGTGCCTAGGTCTCTTCTCCTTGCAAGGACACTAGTTATGTCAAGTTAGGGCTCACCCTAATGACCTGATGTTGAATATATCTGCAAAGATCTATTTCTCGATAAGGTCACAGTCACTGGGAGCTAGGAGTAATTTGGAGGGAATGTATTTCAAGTTATACCATTTTGCCTCATTATTTCTGGGTGTTTCCTGAAAACAACATTGTTTTGAGTCTGATTTGGGGGAAGAATCTGCAAAGTTTTGTTTATTATATTGACATTTAACCATTTTACATGTATGCTTAACTAATATTTTCAACTATATTCCTTGCATCTTTATTTCATGCGTGTCAGTGGTTCTGATTAAGGCATTTTTTATTAACATTTTCTAATATTGGTTGTACCTCTATGGCATCGACCTGGTCTACCCGTTTATTTCCAGTTTCTCCTATGACAAAATAAATTGTGCTGTGCTGATTCCTGCACTTTTGTAGAATCCCTCCATATCTTTGTGCATCAGGCTGTTTTTGTCTTAGCGGCAGTGAAAGACTAACACCCAGTGGGATTTCTTTCTGACAGTTATCTGGGACACTTGATACGTGGAGGGCTTTTTCTCCATCAGGTATAATGTCACCTCATGTATAAGTAGTGTAATCCTCTGTTGCACCTTTCATCAAAGAATACAGGATTATCACAACAGGATGATCATTTTACAGTTTCTATATTACAAGTTTCATTCTATAATTTAATATAATTATTTTTGAGATGGGATCACCCAGATGTGGAATACCCTCAAGTTCCTATCCCTCAAAAATCACTAAGTATTTAAAAATTTTTCTTGCACTAGAAGAAATAAATAATAAAAATTATTTTTATAAAAAGGCAAATTGCCCAAGCCAGCTACTTGGGGAAATAATCCAAATGAGCTTTACAATTTGTCATAAACTACACATAGGATCTATCTTTAAAAGTTGTCTTAGTTGCTTTTCTCTTGTTGCTGTGACAAAATACCCAACACCCAAAATTAAGGAAGGAAAGGTTTATTTAGCTTACAGTTTGTGGAGGTTTCAATCCATACTTGGCTGCTTCAGAGGCAGAGTGGCACATGGCAGAGGGCAAACTTCATGACAGCAGAGCACAGCAAAAACAACCAGAGCAAAAGGGAGGAATGGCTGCAAGCAGCCACCTTTTTTCCCCTGCATTGTAAACAGCCTACCCCCACCCAGGGGTCGTGAACCTCTCACACAATCTCCATGCCCTCCTCTTCCACAGGCTCAGGATGTTTACAAAGTAAGCACCCCAGTTTCCTCCTGAGTCACTCAGCTAAACCTCTAGATTCCCCAAGTTGACACAATGTATCAACCATAACAAAAATCCAGGGGTAGATCATACATAAAGTTAATTTGCAACTCTCTGTCTGGTATTATGTGACATGTGACAGTCTTGAGGAGAGGTTAAGTCTGAAAACTGAACTACTAAATATAAACCAGAGATGCTTTGGCTGCAGTCATAACTAGACTCACATTGCATATTCTCCCTAGGAGCATTTTGAATAAACATACTGTATACACTTATGCTCATAAACTATATATATGTGTGTCATTATTAGTTTGATAGCAGTTTTATAATAACACTAGTTTCTGGGTAACAATAATTTTCAAACTCAAGTCATAAGTGAAAGTTTTGAGTGAAGTATAAAATGCAGTGTTAACATTGGCATAATCTGAATGACTATTTACTGAGGCAAATATATATCTTGCTGTTGTACTAAAAGTCATTTCTCATTGTTTAATGATGCAGCAAGTTCAGAAGAGGAAATTAGTATTATAACGGGCAATTTGTCATTTCTTAGTTCAAAATTTTAATGCAACTGAATTCTACAAAGGAAAAACTCATATAAAGAAAAATATAACAGTGGACATGGTTTGCAAAAGATGAATAAAGATAACCATTTAAGATGGATTGCTCTATTTTTAAAAAGCTTAGACTACTGCTAGCATTTCTGTGTCTCTTTAAATCAACTGAAATCAAAACTATAATTAACTTGCCCTGTCATTCCTCATGTTGTCATAAAATAAGGAAGGTGTGATGTTGCAGATAAGCACTTTACAAGCTGTAGTTTGTAGAGAAAAAACTTTATTTCTTCCAAAAATTCTAAGTTTCTCTAAATAGCTAATTTAAATTATAATGTGTAACAGAAAAGGTCCTAGGAAGCCTGAACTTGTCCAAGCACCTTTGATGACAAAGTGTATGATGGGCTAATATGAAAGCCCAGAAGCAGCTAACAAAAAATTAAAGATAGCTAAATTCAGTGTAAGAAATAGTGCTGCATTAACTCCTGCCTGCCAAAAGCATGTAATTGAAATATAGAGATAAAGCAGCAATTAAAGAAATATGTTAACAGCTAGCAAAGTGCCATTAAACATTCCCATCCATCCATTCTCTTGGATAAAGGATTTATAAGTGTTTTGCTCTTAAGGTCCTAAGGAAAGAAAGAATTGCTGGCCAGAGGGGTTAGAGAAGGTCTTTGAGGGGATTTTTATTGAATTTAGGAAAGCAAGCTCATTTGGAAAGATGAAAGCAAGGACGGTCCTCCTTCCTGGAGGAAAGAATCGAGCCTCTGCTGTCAGATCGCCTCTGTAGACATGATACTCCCCACATCCGTGCCCCGCAGTCTGCTACCCCTGTGGCCTTGGGAAGATGGTGAATGCTTGTGTATTCTCCATTTTCTATCTGGAAAATAGACATAATATTTTGTGTGCCCAGTAGTTGTAAGAATGAAATTACTAATGTCTGTAAAGCCCTTAGACATCTGATCGTGCTGGATGGGTTCCTACTACTACTGCTACACCAAAGCATAGCAGTTAGGAGGATAAGATATGAAATGTCTGTACCTGGAACCAACAGGTGACCCTGCCATTTCTTAGCTGCGTGTTTCTTAGCTGTGTGTTATGGGACAAAGCTACTTTATGACTGGGTCATAATTGCCTCATCTCTACAATGGAAATGATTATCTCACTACCTTCTCCAAGCATGGTTGTGAGGAGTCAATAAGGTAACATATACCGAGCTCTTAGGCAGTGTCTGGTGTTATGAAACTCTTAGTGGAGAGCAAACCATCATAGCAATAACACTGGTAGCCCTCGTTACGATGAGTATCTGAAGCAAAGATTTAATGCTAAGAATGTCATTAAGAAATAGGTAATCATGACTAAGCAAAATAAAATGTAAAATTAGTAACACTAGTACAGTGAAATATTTTGAAGAATATTAAAAACCTTAGACTTCGTTCATTGGAAAAGGCTCTCCACAAAGTTCTATATGATGAAAGGGACATTTTAGGAAATTTACATGAATATTGTTAGTGCTCTAGAACTGCTGTAACAGAATACCACAGCCAGGATCATTTAGACAACAAAATGTATTTTCTTACACTTCTGAAAGCTGCAAGTTGGAGATCAGAATGTCAGAAGCTTGTTTCCTTCTCAGAGCTGTAAGACAAAGCTATGTGCCAAGCTTCTCTCTTTTTATAGATGGCCATCCTCTCTCTCTGCCTTCCCGTTGCCTTGCCTCGGCGTATATCTTGTCCAGATTTCCTCTCCTTATAACAACGCCAGCCTTATTAGATTAGTTCACCCATGCCTTCATTTTAACTTCATTACTTCTTAAAAGCTCCTCCATATCAATAGAATCACATTCCAAGGTAGTGAGATTTAGAACCTCTACATGTGAATTTTCGAGGTGTACACCACACAGCACATAAAGCAGAAGCTATGTACAGTCCATGTAAGACCTAAGCGAAATGTATACTTCAGTTCTTTCTACTTTAAAAGCCAACTTCTTGGATTTGATTTAACTAAATAATTGAAGGAGGATGGAATAGACCATTTGGCTCTCCTGAAAAACACAGTACCTGTTGAGGCATCTCTGTGAGCACTGGCTAGCACAATATATAAAAAAGTAGTAAACTCCTGGTAAGATTACAATTGCATAGACTCAGAGAAGCCCGTTCAAAACAATTATATATTTTTTCTCTGTTTGGCTTTGTTCATTAAATTTAATGTGGTTCAGTACTATAAACAGATTTGGAATCCTTTGTTCAATATGGTCTGTGAGAAATTGAAATATTTTCTCAGTTTTACTGTTGAACTTATACTTATCATTACTGACTTCAAGCATCTAATCTTTGCAGTCTAGAATAACAACAGCATCTCAGCATAAGTTCACTGATAAAACTTCATAGTATCTCCTACCTCTGCCTCTTCCTCTTCTGCTTATTTCCTAGATCAAGTCTTTTTTTTTTCTAGATCGTCTTAATAATCAAAACCATCCATTCCCACAGCTGCCTAGCCTGCTTCTTTGACTTTATGTTGACCTTTATTTGATTAACTCCGTGTCTAGCTGCAGGACCATCCCAAACCAAGTGCTTTATCGATTTCACACTCCAAATTCAAAATTTTTACTGTTCACAAATAAGGATACAAGCTCTTCTGTGTAATTCTCAAGAAGTATCTGACCTAGTACTTCCATCCCTAATCCATCTGTACACTTTTCTAATAACTTTTAAACACATATTTCAAGGTATCCAATTTTACATTTATGTTCCTCCACCTGAAAACCTTTCCTTTGTCTTCAACAATATTTTATCAGCTGAATTGTCCTATATAACAAAAATCAACACCATTAATAATTTTCTCAGCCTGGCATTTTAGCACATGCATGTAATGCCAGAACCCTTAAAGGCTGAGATAAGAAGATCACAAGTTCAAGCCCAGGCTGGGCAAGTTAGCAATTTATCCAGACATTGTTTCAAAATTTAAGAAAAGATAAATATAAATGACTGAAAATGTATCTCAGTGTGAAGGTCCTGTGTTCAATCACCAGTATGGAAAAAAATTTGCCTGTGGTTCAAGACCCAACTAAGGTAACACTACCCTGGTCTCCCTAAATTCAGACTCTGTACTACAAAGGTGACAGCGTCTTCCAGCCCTTTGGTAATTGTTCGTTTTCAATGTATGACCCTTAATCTCTTCTATTTCCTGTTATAGTTATTTGTATGCACATTGATTTCTCAGTGTGTGTGTGTCTGTCTGTCTGTCTGTCTGTCTGTGTTTCTGGGAATTGGACCCAGTGGCATTCTACCACCGAGCTATATTCTCTCTTTTTATTTTTTATTTTTTATTTGAGACCCGGGCTGACCTCAGACTTTCTATCCTCCTCTCTTAGCCTCGCAGGCAGCCAAGGTTATAAGCATGCCTGCTGGTGCCCAGCTTCTTTTTTTATGTTACTTATATATTCAAATTAATTATGCTTTGAAGAGAGTATATTCTTTAACATTTATAGAATGTGTCACCACCATTTGATTTTCCATTCTGCTTTTTGTTTTTCATACATTTTAGGGTTGGCTATGAACCTTATCTTTGGAAATTACAGCTCAGAGCAAATTAGTTACAGAATATGTTGAGTCAATCCGTGAAATAAGGGGACACATTTTGGCCCACACTCAAGGGTTCAAAAGAAGTTAGGGTTTCATATGTATTTTTTAGGCAATTACCAATGCTTGTTATATTGCATATTGTTATCTTCAAAGTAGTTATTCAGATTACCAGGTATAGGCATGGAAAATTGATCAAACTATTAAGCAAGAACTGTTCCTTTCAATATGCATTTTCAAGCTCTGTAATAAGATTTTCTACTTCCTTTACTTAACATTTTTGACATATTGAAATCTAAAGTCTTTTTCTAGTCATAACTGAAAGACTCACTTGTGTAAGGCTGTTTTCACAATCAGTTATCAAACCACATCAGAAACAATTTATCTTTTGTCTTTGCCCATGTAGTTGGCAAAAGTTCCATTAATCAGCACATATACATGACAAGTGCTAATTTTCCATGAATGAAGCAGACATAACCCCTGGATAGCTAATGTTCCACGGACAAATTAGACAGGTCCTTAGCAAGGGTCTGGAAATCTGTTGAGAAGAAAACAGATCACTTCAATATCAAATGGTAGATTTTCGCTTATCTCTCCATTGTTTGGTGTATTTTATGTTCCTATGTATCATAATACATTTATTACATATTTTTTCTGCCCTGAACTCCATGAGGCAAAAAGGCAGTTCACTATGGACATGAGAAGCTCATGCATGACTCAGAGGTGTGGGGGTGGGGATCACACAAAAATAAACCATGGCTTTGGAATCAGAGAGTTCTCTCTAAGCTTGATTTTGTTACTTCCTTGCTAAGCAATCCTAAACACATTATTTAACTTCTCTCATGTTCAGTGTTTACCCATGAAGCAAATTTAATAATACATGCTTTGTGTATTTACCATAAAAATTAAGTGAAATTGTAAGCATGCAACTTCTAGGGAAATGCTAGATGAATGGGTGCATATAGTAGGCCAATAATTAACACTTTTAAATAAATTATAGTCATTATTACATTTTTTTCTAATACATATAGATTGAGTATGACGAGAAGGAGACATAGATGTTATGCATGATCTATGCACATATATGTGATTATTCTATGAAATTCCACCAGGAGAGAAGTAATCAATTGCTCCCATTTATTTTACAAAAATTCTTGAAAGTTTGACATTTGGAACTGTTTGCAAGACTGGCAAATTAGCTTCTGCATATTAAATTTTTTTGAAATGTATGAATAAGAGGAAAAGCGCAGACAGATGCAAAAGAAGATAAACTGAAGTGGTAAAGATTTCCATAAATCCACATTACGTAGATCTGTAGTCCTTATTTTATTCTCAATGTGACAGAATTAAATATTATGATTCCTTGACTTATCACAAAGGAAAGGGCTAAACCTGACAATTAAATATTTGCATCCACTGAAGCTGTGTAGCACAATAAATATGTACGGATTATTTGACCTTAATGCAGTCATGGAAATTGTCTTTATTGATGAAGCATTTTATATAAAATGATTAAAAAACTGACTTCTGTGCAAATTTATTTTATATTAAATAATATATGAAGAGAATAAAATAAAGAACAACAAATGTTATTCAAGTTCATATGATTGCAAACATTTATAAATTTTCTAAAGATTGATATAAAGCATAATGTTGGTGAGAAAAGGTACATAATTATCTAGACCTTGTATCAGTCCACTTTCTGTTGCCACAGTTACCGTAGACTTGGTAAATTATACCTGTAAAGGTTTATTCAAGGTATGATTCTAGAGCTAGAAAGCCCAGAGTGTGGTTCTGGCATCTTCACAGCATCCAGCGAAGGCCTTCCTGCAGGGTCGGGCATAAGGCAGGGCATCTCAAGGGGACACAGCAAGCTTGATAACTTGGTCTTTTTCTCTCAGACTCTAAATTGCTTATTGCATTACAGTGATGTCACCTCATTTAATACTAATTATCTCCAAATGGCCTCTGCAGGCACCATTTACTCCAAGTCTGGGGATTAAGGTTCCAGTACATGAAATTTGGGGGTCATATTCAAACGATAGCACCCCGAGTTTCTAAGGCTTTGCACTATTAACTTAGGCTTAGGCAGTTTACCATGTGATGCTGGGGCCATTCTGTGCACGATAAGGTGTCCAGCATACTGGAAGTCCATTAGGTGCCACTGGCACCAGCCCTTCCAAGTCTTGTCACACAAAACTGTCTCTAGGTATCACACAATGTCCCCTGCAGGGAAAAATCTGCTTCTGTTAAGAACCACTGATACAGGCAATTTGTTGAAGATTTCGTATTTGTCCTTGAATAGATTTGACCAAAAGATGATTAAAATCAATTGAAATATTTTTCTCCATCTAAATCACAGATGTACACATTTTTATATAGGCTGATGGTCTCATCCAACATATATTTTACTTTTTATATTGTATCTTATGTGATCACTTCCCAGCCTTTTGGCTGATATCAAGTGTAGATTGTATCTCACACTGCAGCAAAAGGCACAATCATAATTCTGTGACCATATCAGAATGTTATAACATGTATCACTAAATCAATGAAATCCTTAGAGAGAGCAGGTCTGAAATGACTTATGTTTTTAACTAAAATTATTATGGTGACACTTTACAATAAAACTACTTCTAGATGCTGTAGTGGTGTACTTTCCTAAGAAAAGGTAATTTATCCCTGAATTTTAGTTTTTTACTCATCACTTTACTGATCTTGTTTAATAATTCTAAATTCCAACCCTATAATCACTCATAAAAGAGATGTTCTACTCAATACAACAAAATACTTTTAGTATAGTAGTATGTTTGCCTTTGTAACTAATTGAAAAGTTTTTTGATGTTGATTTTATAAGGAATGATTGAAAAATGTGAAAATTTATATGGTTTTGATAAACATTATGGTAAAAAATACATTGTCAAAAATGATGGGACAAATTTGAATCAACTGGAAATATTTTGATTACTGTAAGGAGAATTAATGACAACATGTCCTTTACTGTAATAATTTTTTAAATTTAAGTATTCAACCTATTTTATGATCTCTCCTCATTAATCAAATGTTTATGGAAATTTCTGTCAAATAAAAATATTATGGTATGTCTTCATCCACTTTATTCACTTTATCCTGGTCCTGTGCAACTTCTGGCTCTTCTGGCTCTTCCCCAACTCAAAACCATCATGAAAGGTAAAGGCTTTGAATTAATTCATGACATT
Source organism: Dinomys branickii (assembly GCA_004027595.1). Taxonomy (NCBI): domain Eukaryota; kingdom Metazoa; phylum Chordata; class Mammalia; order Rodentia; family Dinomyidae; genus Dinomys; species Dinomys branickii. The sequence continues at coordinate 108,770 of PVLD010000607.1, read as the reverse complement.
AAAACACAACAGTGAACACATGAAGGACTTCTATCCCCACTTCAGAAAGCGGCAGAGTGATGGAAAAGTGTCCAAATGGGGGGGGGATTTTGAAGGGAATTAATGTCAATGTGTGCTTTTCTGTAATATATTTTTTTATTTAAACATTCACTGTATTTGTTGGCCATGTCTGGTATTTATAGAAAAGAAGAAGTTGTTATTTCTTTAATGATACTATACTGATGTCTTGTAAAATGCCTGTAATGTATATGTATGCTTCTGCTAAGAATGACTTACCCTATATATTAACATAAAATACTGTCTCTAGCACGAAATGCCAAAATGTATTCTATCTCTGATTTTTCCTATAAGCTTCATATTCATAGGACCAATGGCTTATTTTTCACCTGTATTTGGATACCAATAGGCATCTCAAAATTAACAAAACTTTTGATCTTCTCCCCATAACCTGAGCTTGCAACAGCCTCCCATATTTTAGCAGATGGCAATTCCCTCTTTCCGGTTATGTTCCCTGTGTGCAGAACATGTCTGCTCACCAGAACTCAAGAGCAGCAGCTGAAAGCAATTTGAGTGGAGGAAGAAAGAGTTTGCTGAAGAAGACCATTGAGGGCTGAGGATGACATTACAATGTAGGCAATTTGGAACTAATATTGAGGATCAAATGATATTTGCTAGGTGGAGGAGATGACATTGTGGGTCAGACAGATAAGGTATGGATGTCTGAAATCATATGACCCACTTAAGGAGTTCAAATAGTTGGAAAGATCAGCAGATTGTATAAGGAAAGATTGTTTGGAGCTGATTGAACAATAAAGCAATTTTCTCAGATTCATAATTTTTAGATTGTAAACTTTGTGTTCTTCGGTAATTAGATTTAATTTTATCTAGCTGCTAATATGACTATATTATGGTTTTTACTGTACCAATTATGCAACAAGTTGATTAAGTGTATTCAGTATTAAGTCTTAGAAGAAATATTCATGACTCACAATAATGCTTTAAAAAATAAAGGCATTGCAGTCTATACAGCACATGCTTAAAGTTGAGCTTTATCAAATTTGAAATATCCTGGTGGAATTGAGAAGAAGGCAAAAAGATGACTGACAGAGTTGTGCGGTATTCGTTTTTTTCTCATTATATTTCTGATAAAATTATAGTTTCATGATAATATCATTTTGAACCTTCTGTTTGCTCACCTCTCTCTTATTAATCAGTCAACTCCTAAAAGAATGTCTTGGAAAGTTAGTGCCTGGAACATAAACAGAATTTCAGTAATAAAATGTATTGCTGTGATTGAAATTGTTATGAGATGACCATACCTACATATACCAATACCTGGTATCAGATTTTCTGGTATTTACTAATTGCTTACTACATTTGACACAGTTTTATCAATAATTCAGTAACAGGAAGGAAAGAATTGAATGAACTCTTGTCTACCAAAAGGAGATTGGTTCTAGAGAGTTTTGGATGGAGTAAAGCCATTGATAGGTGCTGCTTTAAACAACTGCTCAAAATTCCTTTTTAAAAAAGTAGTACTGTTAGAAATCTGACAAATGGGTTAATCATGAATCAGAGACGACAAATGTTTTCATTAGATAACAGTCTGATCTTCTTAAACTTCTTAATATCACTTAAAAATAATAAGTGGAATACAAACTTTAATCCCAGGTCCATATAGTAAGCATGAGGAACTTCACTGTTCAAAAACAAGAGAAGGGCCTCGTTCAAGCACATAGAAAAATTTTTAAAAGTATGACTGCTGAAATTCTTGAAGACCCACTCAAGAGGTCTTCACTCAAATAGCTTACAATTTAATATGAAAATGAATCAACAATAGTGTATATCCAGCAGCAAATGTGAGATGTTATTACACACATTACCAGTGAAAGATGCACCTTCAGTGGCTTAGTCAAAGAGACATTCATAAAAGAGGAAATACTAAGCCTAAAATGATGGGGAAGGTTTTGATAGACACATTTTGGAGAAAGAAAGAGGTTTTCTTGGGCTGGGAATGGTTCAAACAATAATATAAATAACACAAGATAAATAAGTTAAAACGTTTTGTATGCACATTTTTAGTAAAATAAAGTTGTTTTAAAAATACTAGTAACTTCTGCCTCTGCTATCTATTGGGACTGATAATGTTCTGTGAATGGCACTAAGTGGTTTATGTTCATTATTTGAAAAATTCTTATAAGTGCCTAGGGTAGAGGGTGGAAGTTACAGAGACAGGGAAACTTGCTGAACCTCCTTAGTGATTAGAAGTGATCTCTTTCAGGAACACAGAAGTCAACTGGAGCTTCTCTTGTTCCATCTACCACTGGACTAACCACTAATCTATTTTGTACAGATGAAAGGCTTTCTTTGAGAAGAAATGGAATATCTGGCTTCATGAAAGTATAATTTGAGCTGAAATTAAGGAACTCTTAAAGGGCTTGATTTGTACAATAGAAGATGTAGATATCTTGGAAGTCTCAGTGAAAACAGACTTATGGTTTACAGATGCTTCTTTGAGACCGCTATGCAGGAGGCCAGGCAAAGTGAAGGCAGAGGTCCAATTAAGGGTGCGTGGAAGTGGAGAGGGAGAAGGAAGGAAGGGAAAAGAAAAAAGAATAGAAGGGAAAAATGGAAACAAAGCTTTTGTAAATAAGGAAGGAGAAAGGGGATGAAGGGAGGGTAAGGGGATGGGGAAAAAGGAAAATCAAGATATATTATGTACAAGTACAAATTCCCTATGAAGAATGTGATCATTACGCATATGTAAAATGTACCAATAAAATGAATCTCAAAAAGGTTCTGTGGGAATACGGACACACTGGACCTCAGACTGTCCTTCGTTCTGCACTTTTGCTTTTGGAAAGCTACAGGAAAGGAAACCTTCAAAGACAATTGTTTCTAAATTTTAAGTTTAGAAATATGTAGTTGTAAATTATGCATCTATTCTGACGAAGTAAAAACAGTCAAGGACTTAATTGTAATCTCTGTGCAGGAGAGACACTGTTAACAGGAGAGGGAGAAAATAGGAAAATGAAAGTAGAGAACAGTTAGAGGTGGTCGAGGCCATCTAGGAACCCAGTGTAACAGCACAAAACCAGACCCCATCTTTAGATGGTGAATGAGTAATAAAAGGGAGAAAGAGATGGCAGCCAAGTGGAGCTGGTTAGAGTCAGGCTTTCTTCCTAGAACACCACCGAGATGTTAAAATGCGATAAGGAGCAGGCTCCTGCAATTGGTGGAGAAGCCTCAACTCTATTGTTTAAGGACCGCTAATAAAACCTTCGTAAGCATTTGTTCTCCGTCCTCAGAGAGGAGTCATGTAACCTGTACAGAGCTACAAATTCATTGCTACCTTTCCTAATAATGTGCTAGGAAAAAACTAACAGAAACCCTCCGGATGTCCTTGTTGTGTCTAAGCTTGAATGACATTAGCTAATTACACTTAGATTGTGTGATAATCTAACTCTCTTTTTTAAAAAAATAATACCGGACTATTAGGTATGAGTCTAAGCCTTGTCTTTAAGTGCCTACTAGGTAAGTCCCGATTTCTAGTTCTTTTCTACTATAGTTCATATAATATGGGGTACTGGCTTGTGTTTTTCTATCAAAACAGGTTAAAAAAAATTAAAATTAGTGTCTTGATTACCTTTTTCTCATCTCTGGGACAAAATACCTGACATCCAAGGTTAAAAGAGAAAAGGTTTATTTAGCTGTTTATGGAAGTTTCAGTCCATAATCTGCTGGTTCCAAGGCCAGAGGCACATGGTAAAGAGGCAACAGTTCATGGTGGTAGAAGACAAGGAAAGCAACAAGAGGAAAAGGCAGAGAAGCAAGCTTCCTTTCCCGTCTTACATTTTATGCAGGCTGCGTACCGTAGGACAGGTGTAGCACTCACACACCTAATCCCAGCACTAGACAATGCACCAATTACAAACTCTAGATTATGCTGCTTCAGAACAGCCAGTCTCCCATGACCATGTGAGGCTTTGGGGCACATCCAGACACAAATCACAGCAATTAGACAGCTGCGTTCCTGTGCTGGAGAGGCTCTACACCCTAAAAAATATATCCTGTGTGTCTCCAACCACAATTTTGTTTACTTGCAAAGAAATCTATTATAAGATGAAAGAATTTCCATGAAATCTGATGGGTTTAAGTAAAACTACATGATGTACTTCCTTCAAATGAAATGAGTATCATTCCTCAAAGCAGAATCAGTTTGTGATTGTGACAGGCTATATTTTTCAAATTTAGCTACAATTCAACACTGCTACTTTGATGTCTTTCAAATAATTGACATAATGATTCTCTTTTTTAAACTGTTCTCTGTTTGTTTGGTATTTCACAAGAGGAATACTCCAAAGGGCTCCTTTTTTTGTAGAGTTTATTTTGTAAACTATTTGCATCATAAGTGAAACTCTCCTTTTAAACAAATACATAATTTTATAATGAAAAATTTTTATATTAAAAATTATTCATTTGTAATTTAATTGTATAATGCATATATATTTAAATGCTATTTCATAGATCTTAATTGACAAATATTTCTATTCCAAGCAAACTTTGATTGCATTTTATTTTTCAAAAATTACTGAACACTGGACAATTAAGACTGAACAGTTAATTTCTATGGGATGTGTAAACTGAGATCATTGCAAGCATGAAGAAAAATGACCAAGAACAGAAATAGGATGTAATCAAGCTATGTGCCTCAGATCTGGAAACACAGTTCCCTATTGAGTATGGACACATAGAAACCCACTGACAGATACCTCAGAGGGAGGTGTCTGCTCTGCAGTGATAACTTTAAAAGGTTTCATCTCTGTTGTTGACTTAAGACAAAATTACCAGTAATTTTCAGGAAAACAAGATAAGGACAATGCAGTGAATCTTTCATAAAATAACTGTTATTATTACTATTAATAGTAATATTATTATTAGTTAATAATGTTATTAAATATTATTACTAATTATTTAATATAAATACTCATCCTATAATGGGAAGCTTTAAGCCCATTTGTTTATAAAATTATAAAATATTATCCTAATTAGTAGAGCAATGTTTGTTGTTTTTAACAACTATACTTGACCAAAACAAAGCTATTGCTCTCAAATTAATCGCCATTTTTTTCTTTGAAACTAAGCACTGAAAATTTGGAACAGTAACCATTAGTGTGGAGAATACGAATGAGCACTTCAGTGGCTGTCCTTTTGTGAGAGCTCAGGGCTTACAGAGAGGCGAGCACTATCCTTTGGTTATTCTATTTAGAAAGAAGACAAATAAGTTAGAGTTAAAAGGAGTTTTCTAGCATCTAGGACACTTTCTTTAGAGGATAAATGTTATGTCTTGGTCTCAATCAATCACCAAAAAAGCTGAATTAAAATGGTAATGATTGCTAAAATATGTTATTACAGCAAAGTGCTTCAAATTAATTCAAGAAATTCTGGAGAATATCTAAGCTGATATCAGTAATGATATTTATATATCATTCATGATTTAATTATGTATTAATCTTAATCCATCTTGGGGGCTGGGGATATAGCTCAGTTGAATAAGCGCTTGCCTGGCAAGTGCAAGGTCCTGAGTTCGATCCCTGGTACCACAAAAAAAAAAAAAAATCCATCTTGGATACCATATTTATTCTACTGTTTGCAAAAACTGAATTTAGTATCACTTAATTGTTTCATAAGATATTTCTAGACACAATTATCCCCTCCTTAACCTTCAGGTAACAGATTTAATATAGAATTATCATGGAACTGATAATCTGTAATTGGCAAAGCCACCCACTATTCCAAGTTCATTACAAGTGAGGAGAAGATGATAAAATTGAAAAGTATCCTGTGCAATCTGATACAGTCTTAAAAAAACATAGGGTACCTTGAGTTATGGTACAGTTGATGTCCTGTTTTTTTTCCCTTCTCTTCCCCTTCCAGTGAAATCAGATGAATTACAGACAATCAAGAAAGAATTAACTCAGATCAAAACTAAAATTGACTCCTTGCTAGGACGCCTGGAGAAGATTGAAAAGCAGCAGAAGGCGGAGGCAGGTAAGTGAAAAGAATGTGTGGACAAAAGCAGGTTAGAATTAAACCAGTGAGGCATCACCAGTCACACAGGCTACAGTCCCAAGAGACAGAGGCAGAGTGTTCTGAAAGTTTAACACAGACGCACAAGTAAAGCCTGTCAGTGACAGAACGCAACTACGGAATATGATTCATTATCTTTAGAGAGAATGCATCAACTTTTCTAAGATTAGTACCAAAATAAGGAAAAGTATTTTGATGGAATAATTAGTAATAGTTGGATTATAATTGCAAGTTTATATTTCAGTATGAAGTAACCTTGAAGACAATTAATGGGATAATGGTATCAGGATTAAATGATAGTCATATTTCTTCAAATTAGCTTCAGCAAAATTTGAGCAAGTTTCAAATACCATTATTATAAAGCTCAACTCCTGCTATCGCTGCCACCCTTCAAAACTTCAGTACCCACATTTAGGAACCTCAACACCAGCAGCAGGCCCCTCACCACCCAAAGGCCAAGTTGTTTGACTATATCCTTTACAGCTTAATGGATGCCTTTTTGTCCTATGAATCATCCATTCTGATCCTAGCTGCATTCTACCACAGTTGTAACATCTCTCCGTATAGCTACACATGTCTTTCAAGTCACAGGATGTGAGAACTGGGGTGAACTCCAAGTTAGCCCACAGTTTGAGACTTGTGTTCTACAAGGAAACTGGATGCCCCACAGACTTTCCTGGAGCTGTGGTAGGGAAGAAAAGGAGACACTGTAGACTAACTTGTGCCATCTCCAAACCCAGCCCTTACTCTAACCGGTGTAGCTCACCCGAAACTGTTATATATTGGTATTCCACACAAGACATAATATGCTAAAAGAATTTCATTTCTTAAAAAACAAATAAATGAACAATGCAATTTTGAAAGCCACTAATAAATTCAACCTTCCCCTTTTATATAAGAGAAAACAAAGGTTCAAAAGGTAAATTAATTGATCTATAATCAATATCTAACTACTGATCGTCTTGGCTCTCAAGCCTTTTTCACCTAATCCAGTGGCCTTCTAGTTTAGAGCCTCTGCCTCACGTTTTGCCCTGGCCTAGCCCCAGCATTTCACTGAAGTAAGGCTTCCTAGATAACACCCAACTGATGGTACCTGGTTGGAACTGAGGGACCTTGTGCTATCACACTCAGGGGTCTGCCTGTTTGTTGGCTCATTACTGAGGTGAGGGCCAGATCTCCCCTCTGAGGAGCCACCAGGAGGCTCAAGAGTCAAAGGAAGCCAGATGTGAAGCAGTGGAATAACATAATGGGTGAGAAATACAATTCGGATCTAATTTTCACTCATTAAATACTTAACCTCAGTTTTCTCCTTTACTAAATGAGAAATCCTCATGGTTAACTTACACTGTGAAAACAAATAAATTAGCATGTGTAAGTTATATGTCACAGTCATGGAGAAATGATAGATTAAGCTGGACTGTTTCTATTAAATTTACTATGACAAATGTATTTTATACTAAGAATGATGTGCTGCCTACATTTCTTAGTAAAGAAATTTACACTTTTAGAAAGTTTTTATGTGCTGCCTATGGCACTAATCTAAAGTGTTGCTATAACAGAAATATCTTGTGATGTTGCCTAAATCAATATTTCTCTTTGAGGAACTTCTGTGAAATTCATTATTATGTAAAACAACCCTTAGAGCAAAAGACTTTGATAACCAATTTGCACTTCAGTTTAAAGGATTATAGAGAACTCATTTAAATATAAATCACCTCAAAGAGAAAAATGTGATCCTTATTCCAACATATTATACCTTCTAGTTTTCAGCAATGAATAATAGCTTCCATAAATCTTCTTGGAAGATTGTCTATACACGTAACACTAAAACTCAAGCCCTGATTTTCTTTTTATGAAAACTGTCATCTTTCTTTTGCATGTTTAAGTTTTCTCAGTCATGAGACAGTGACTTTTGAGATGATAGTCCTTTGATGATCACGCTTTTCTTATTCCGATAAGCCACAGAGAAAATGAGTATTTGTAATATTCTATTAGTGAAATTGATATTTTATATTCTCTTGATAATTTTCTCCTGAATATCTCTATTTATAGTGATAACATAAGCATCTCCTATGTCTCTCCATATTTTCTTTATGGAAAGAAATCAAGGTTGTACGGAAGGAGTTAATACTACATTTTAGAAAGTAGAGTGAAATGCACTATAATTCATTTAAAAATAAAGACTTCTTATTAAATTTAAGGAAGTACTCATTTCAATGCTTAATTACTAATTACTGGCTAAGTAATTAGTATTTAGTAGCCAGAATTTGCTTTTCATTATTACTTTTTTACACATCTCTCATTCCTATTTTACTATTAGCCATTTGATGGTGAAAATTTCCAACATAAAAATATCAGGAAGGAGACAAGGGCCTACGAGCAAAATGCCAGGGAACCTGGAGCATATCCTGAATTCAGGTTCCATGGTATTTTTGCTATTATTCTTCGAAGTAGATTCCAGAGCTCTCAGAGCAAATCACATTGAAATACAATGACATTGTTTTGAATTTTCTAATCTTTATTTGCTTCTAATAGGCGTTTGTGTATTATCCTATGGCTTCATTTGAGATTTTAAACTACTTAAAACCCAAATTATGTCTTTACTTCTCTAAATCTGCATCACTCCAGATACCATACCAGTCACTTAGAAAGTCTTCAGACTCTCAACTGTAAATGACCAGAATGATTATGGTTTCAAGTATTTTACCATTTAAAGTTATGGTTATTAGCACTACACCATATGTATATTATGTTTTCTTGAATAATAACGCAATTTCTTTGGGTCCATAGAGACTATGTATATCGTAGAAAACAACAAATAATGTTGGTATCATTTTAGCGTACAATTCTGTCTCATTCTCAGGCGATTCTTAAAAGAGCAACACATAAATTGCATACACACATAGTACAATTTATAGGCCTGATATTATGAGTTAAATGACTGGAAAGGGTGACAGCCATGAGAAAACAGTAAAGACTGGGTATCCCAATGTATATATAGTCACTGTACAGGTGACTGTGTATTTTTAAATGAAATTTGAAACATAGACTCTCTAGAGGAATAAGAGGGCAATTAGACTCAATGCTTTTCTCAATGGCATGTGTGATAAATGAATGGGCATTCTCACTTGGACAATTCCAGTCATGACTTTGGAGTGTTTGACCTAAGCCTTACCGAGGTCACAAACAGAAGAAACATAAGACAAACTCATTCCACTCCTATATTTTAGCAAGATATGAACTGTTTACAAAATTAAAATCCAAAGCTTTACACAATGATAAATATATATCAAAATACATGGCTCCTTATGAAAATTAAAATTTTTCAATACTGCTACACCAAAAAGCAGGCGCTTTCAGTTAACATTTTTATTCAGCCAGATCGCATATTTATGTAATTTATTCTGTCCCTGTATACATCAGTACCTGATAAACCTTTGATAGGTTCTCCTTAACACTGACTCAAAATGCATTTTGATTTCATCTGGTTCCCTTGTTCTTCATATATCTTCTAAAACCAAGCTTAATCTCTAATTTCTTGAGTGTTCAACCATCAATTCAATATTCAAGAAGATCTAAAATATTTTCACTTCTCCAAAACCTTTCAACAGTGAGCCAGTACTAGTCCATAAATATTCACTTTAAACCGGATTGAAATTATGATCAAAGCATTTCTTTGTGGGTAAAATATGAACAGTCCTTCAGCTGCTTCGCTTGTAGGTTAATTTTGTATCTTGAACTATTGTCCTGTCTCTTTTCTAGTCATAGTGTACTTGGCCAAACATGGATTGCCATGCTTACAATGGTAAATGTTGCTTCAGATATGCTCTGATGCCTTCACCCTATAATGTCACTATTGCTTCTCTCCTAAATGCCTTGCGGATATCGCTGCCTATTTGGAGTAAACTGGTCATACTTCCAGTTACAGATAATGGATTAAACACATGAAATTGAACTCTGCTCCTTAAACTGTCTTATCACAATGATGGGAGTTAAATGAAAACAAAAACTCCTTAAGTAGAAAGAGCATAGAAATAGAGATGAAAAATAGGAAAGGAAAGATATGAAAGTTACAGGATGAATATTGGAATAATAGGGTTCCAGAAAGAACAACAAAATAGCCACTCAAATATGTTTTTATAGTTTTAGAAAAAATGAATTAAAACTGAAAGATATTTAATTAAGATTTAACAAATGCCTGGAACAGGGAATGAAAATAGATACACATACCATTGTAATATTGTAAGACATGGGGACAAACAGAAGATCCTATAAACACCCACAGAAAGAAAGAAAAATAAAGACAGAATAGTCAGAAAGCTGTAGCATAGAGCCTCTCAACAGCAACACTGTAAGCTAGAATGCAACAAAAACATGTCCTAAAGTTTATCGTGGTGACTATTTACGGCCTAAGATTCTATAGCTGGTAGTCCAAATATTAAAAGTGAGAATATATAAAATATATATCTAAAAAGAAGAAACACACATTAAAAAACAGACGTGAAAAAGATGAAGCAATACAGAATTTCAGACAAGGTGATAGGAAAATAACAATGGCTGTTGTGTTACATATTACTGTCTTCAAATTGGTTACTCAGTTAAACAAATACAGGGATGTAAGATTCATCAAACAATTTAACATTAATTGTTCCTTTCAAAAAAGCAATAGCTAAGATAGTAGTACAACTATCTTAGCTATCCTGTGTATACATGTAAGACAGGTTCTCACTATGTAGTTCATTCTGGCCTTGAACTCACTATGTAGCCCAGGTTGTCCTCAAATTCACAGCGATCCTTCTGCCTCAGCCTACCCAGTGCTAGCATCACAGGTGTGCACCACTATGCAAAGTTAAGTGTATTTTCAGATAGGCAAGATATCAAAGGATTTGCCCCCAAATGCTCTCTTAAAAGAAAACTTAGATATTCCAATATTTTAATGATTTGTGGTATTTAGCAGTTTATGATAGGCAGTACCAGTACCAGTCAAGTGGTTAAAGATACCTTGGAGCAGCTAAAAGTGGCTTATAAGATATCCTCACAAGCAAGACAAAGCAAATATTTAGTTGGGTAAAGTAGAAAGCCCCTTTAGAGATAGTTGGCAATTAATGCTTGACTAGGTTTAAGTTTTTGTTTTACCAGTCTGTGTTCATTCACTTTGACCTGGGTTTTGGTTTATATATTGTTACTTAGGATCTCGGTGTAGGAGTTGTCTCATCGTAACAGACACCAAGGCGCTCGGGATTACTCACTTTCTTGTCACTGGAATAAAACACTTGGCCCCGAAAGCCAAAGGACAGGTTTGTTTAGCTCGCAGTTTCCAGTGGGTTCATTTCCAAACTGGCCGGGTCTGAGGCAGAAACACATGGTATGAGTGTGGGACAGAGGACAGCTGCTCATCCCAAGGTAGCCAGGAAAGAGACAGAGGGGGCGAAGGCTGCACAACAACGCACCCTGCAGGGTCCCCACCCCACAGCCCTGTCCTCTCCCAGCCCCACCCCTAACAGCGATGGCTTCATCAGCGGCCTTTGCACTGGCCAGCACAGCACCTCCAGGATCCGCGCCCACCCTTCCGACACATTAGATTTGGGGTTCATTCGGATATAACCCGTAGCACACCCTTTCTCTGAAGAGTACGGGGAAGTGCACTTCATCAGAACAAGGAGAGAAAGTAACAAAGCAGGAAACAGAGCATCAGTAAAGGAGGGAATCCAAAAGCAAGAGACGCAGAAGCCCTCAGGCTGAAGAGAGAAAAGAACGGAGAAAATGAGCTGTGCAAGAGACCAGGAAAGAAATGAGTCTAGACCAGCACTGCAAGCAAACTCTCGAAGAGACTTTTTAAATTTTTTTGAGACAGGTGCTTGCATTCTTGCTTGCTTTCTTTTTCTGAAAAAGGTCTCACTACATACTCCAGGCTGTCCTTGAACTAACTATGTAGCCTAGGCTGACCTTGAACTCAGGGCTATTCTGCCACAGCCTTCTGAGTGCTGGGATTATAGGCATGCACTACCATGCCTGGCTAGGTGAGAATTTTTAAGACAAGAGAATTGGTAGAGTAATTACTATGTGAGAAAGTGAATTGATTAGATGAGATTTATACATTTTAGGGTGAGATAAATCTGCTTAAGTACATAGAAAAATACCTATCAAACTATTTTTTAAACCTAAGGCAGCTTTTCATTCTAAAGAGAACATTATTGTTCAACAAAGAAACATTATTCATGGCATACTAACATTTCCTGTGTGAAGAATTGAGTAGTTATGTAAAATTATGTAAAAATAAATAGAATATTCCACTTTACATCACTCTTTATAGAGAGATGGAAAGTGGGGATTATATGACCAAGAACCAACTCCACAGCTTTCTAAGGAAAATATCAACAGATAATGCATAAAACTGAACAAGAAATACCAACCTAAGAGTGTTATTTAGAGATACATGCATATCAATTTAAAAGATTGAGCTAAGTGAATGGAAATCATTTGAAGAACTGGAAATGGTGAGCAGTTACACACAGGAGACTGCTATTTTCACAAGTCTTGTAGAAATACTTGACTACAATATTAAGGTGCTTTTAAAGAAACTAAGATTAAGGGAGAAAATATGACTTTGTCTTTTGCAGCTGGATCTAAATTCCAACTGCTTACTGGAGAGCTTCTGTATTTATCCTCCACATATTTGTGAAAACAAAATTTCTTATTAAATCACTTGTTAAAAACTGTGAAGAAGACTTTATTCAAGACTATTGCACAGGAGGTGGAGGGAGAACTCTAGTTAAATAAAAGACATGAGCATTTTTGAAAACTAGGTAAACCAATGGAAAAGCATTGAGAACATCAGTGGGACATTGTACCCTGTGTCGAGGCAAGTTGCATTTGCTAATTATCTTTTAACAAAGTTGGACTCCTCTACAGAGCTGAAGAGCCATAAGCCCTATGTCTCTTGGCTGTATGTCAGAAGCATGACTTCTAGGTCTTGAGAGAAACACTCCCGGTTGTAGAAGATGTACATCTCAGTACAGAGAGAAATATTGCTCATTGCAAAGTTTGTAAAATAAACATTCTAAAAAGCAGGAGTTCTGGGACTTGTGATCAGGAAGAAGCCTAAGTTTCTAAGCAAAGGGGAACCTTAGACTCCACTTGAAAATTGAACTCTTTCCACCTAGATGTGTTCCCTCCTCTGTGTCCTGTCTCTCTCACATCAGTCAATAAAGTCAATAAAGTTGAATCCAGTCAATAAAGCTGTCAACTTCAGCAGTATTATCTTCTATTCCTACTGTAGTCAGGGTTTTCAGATCTTACCTTTGGTGTATTTTTATCCCACCCCTCCTCTCTGTTTTCCCAGGACCACTGACAACACCTAGACGTTCATCGTCTCTCACATGCTCTGTTGTACTTACACTATGTTTTCATAGGTTGACTGAAGTATGTTTCACATAGAATAAAATTACTTATTTCAAGAACATAATTCACTGACAGTAAGTTTGCTGAGTGTTGCAACCATCACCAAAATTCAGTTAGAACATTTTCATTCCCTTAAATATTGCCTTTTTAACTGGTCCTTCCACATCTAGTTTGCTTCCTTTCCAATTAAGCTTTCTTATGGAAAGTAGATTTATATTAAAACATTTAAGGACCCAGAAAGGAGTTAAATGGAACTGGGTTCACATCTTACCTGCATGAAATTTGGAACAGTCCTTATAAAATGTGTAAAGGAGGTGCAGTAATATCTCTCTCAAAATTACTGTGAAATTTAAATAAACATAATATCACAGTAATTTTAAAATAATTTATATTGATGTGTGGTCAACTCTATAACTCAGCCTACTTCATGTAAACAGTTTTGAGGTCATCTCCAAAAATAATCTTATATAAATGATATTTTAACCTAAAAACAATTATTCCTATGTCATTTCCTTGAAATTCATTTCTGTTGTTCTTCATAATATGTTCAATAATAAAATGCATCTTAGATGATATTCATTGGAATCACTAAATTAAATTCATATTACACGCAGGTGATGTAATAGGCAATATTTTAAAAGTACAGTTCCCACTGAGTTGCAAAAGCAGTGATTCCAGGATTCTAACTTGGCTGCAATAAATAATGAGACTGTTTTTACATCAACATTACTTTCAACCATCTGCTAAATACAATTCAGAATAGTAATTATCTGGCAATTAAACCAGCATGTCACAAAACTCAATGGCCAACTCAACCTATTTTCAGAGTTATATTAATGATAATAGCTATGCAGCAAACTCAATTTAATAAAAATGCTTTGAACATAAATCTCAACAATTCTAACTTGTTTTCTGAATCCTACATAACTTTTGAAGTAGAAATGTCATGTTCAGAAAAATATTTGAATGTGACAATTGAAATTTAATATCAAACTCTTTCCATTTATGGCCTTTTAAAGCCTCAGGCATTGTACCCTAAATGAAAATTTATTGCCACATCTTTTCCTTTGGTAGTCATTTAAGCTAAAATATGTGCCCCTAACTAAACAAATGTCTTTATTCTTGGATTTGAAGATTGTCTGCTTTTTGAAGAAACTCAAAGCTTTCTCCTGCTGTGTCAAATAAGACTTACTTTTCTAGAGTTATGTTACAGAACAGCTCAGCTATAGAGCCAGATATACTTCAAGTGGAACTCCAACTCTAGTACCTATTATTGTGTGACCAGGAGCACCTTATGTAACTTATTTATGTCTCTGTTTCCCTGTATGTAAAATGATGAATAAGACAATGCTCCAGCATGTTTCAAGAACTGAAGTTTATAAATGTTAATAGTACTTTATAAGCACTTACTGATTTGAGTCCATCATACCCCTTTTATTCCATGTAAATCCAGAATTTAATAGTAGAATTATAAATTAGAGATAAACCACTGATTCTCTGGGTTCTACTCTACCATTTTAGATCGAATACCAGCCTACTTTTCTGCTTGCAAAATAGTACTAAGGCCATTCATCACTTCAACTCAAAGAAACCAACAGAGACTCCAAAAGATCCCAATGCTCAAAGGCAGCCATTCTTCACGAACACTGGAAGACTTCACATTTTTCTCTTGACAACTTGTCAACACAAACACAGACAGTTTTCTCCAAAAATATCTCAGACTCCACATTTCATTTTGACTTCACGATGAGATGCTGTCGTGTACAAAGTGCCAAGGGGTCTTTCAACCTTTCTTTGAAGGCGTACTTTTTGCTACTATGGTGCCAAATTTAAATGTCACTTTATGAAAAGAGTGTGACACTCAGACATGTTTTTTTATTATATGATTCTACACAGTTCATGAATATATCAGCAAACATTTGATTTGTGTGAGGATCTAAGTTAGCTAAGATAGATAAAAGATGAATAAAAATATTTAGGCCCCAAAGAAATGCTAATGCCAGATACAAATGTACACACACACACACACACACCCCTACCTGTGCATTCACGCACACACAGTAAAAAGTAAAAATTATAAGTAGGAAAAGAATATGCTAAGGTTTAGAATAAACTACACAATATTATTCATCTCATAAGAAATAAAATTAGATAATTATTCATAAACATGGAACAAGTTGATTTGTTTATCTCATTTCAGTAAGGTAATTATTGGATCAAATCCACTTTGTAAATTATACACCAACACTTTAATAAATAAGATGTGCTTTCACATGTGATTTTATTCATAGAAACTATCATTGTTTACTGACTACAACATTTCTTATCGAGGCAATGACAAAAGTCTATGCCAACTGCATATTACTAAAGTACCGGGTGATTGTGTTTCACTTGAACTCCTACAAATCAATATTAGTATAATTAAAGCTTTCTTCTAAATCCACATAATGTCTTCCAAGCATTTAGCTTTCAAGTTAGTGGAAACATGAAGAAAGGAGAATAACTTACAGGGTGTTTGTTTGGAAGTAAACTGTATTGATAATGCTACTGCATTTGAAATATACTATCAAAGGGCTGGGGATATAGCTCAGTGGAATAAGTGCCTGCCTAGCAAGCGCAGGGTCCTGAGTTTGATCCCCAGTACCGCCAAAAAAAAAAAAAAAATGAAATATACTATCAAAGAAATTTCATGTGTATTGTATGTTAAACAGAAAAAGGGAGTGACCTAATACCTGTATCTAAAAATAAAAATAAAGAGGCAAAGTCAAAGCCAAAATCCAAAATTATTCTTATAACATATTCTTAGGACTCAGTAATGATGAATTGTTTTGGCATCAACAATTTGTCAGTTGCAATCAAGCAATCAATTCAGACTCAACTCAATAATTACTCTGAGCCTTTTATCATAATACCTCTGAATGGTCTTTACAGTACAAAAGCACACACACATTTTTCCTCATTTGAGGACATAGCAACTCTCTGAAGATACTGCTTTTTTCTCCCTTTTAGAAAATAAAACTACAGTTAATACTGGAAATGAGCAGAAATTTGAAGTCCATAACTTACATCCCTTCCAAGACCTTATATTATTTCTTTTCTATATTGTGTAGGATATTTGTTGAGGAGTACAGTGTATACCACAGAGCCTTGATAACTGAATAGTATTGCCTTTTTCAGTTTACAAAAGATGGACATCTGTATTATCCCCTTAGACGTGGCAAAGACCTTGTAAAACAAAAGGTCAAATTTCCTGGGAATTTAGAAACAGTTGTTAAGACAGCATTTGTTCAGGGCTGTGTTTGAACAAAGGAGAATGAATCACATTCAGCTAGGAGGATCAGGAAAGGCAGCTTTGATTCCAGAGATAATTAAAACAAATTGATGCATAAATCCAGATGGAAACTATGCATCTTTATGTCAGGTCCTTCTCAGGTTCTTTGAAAATCTGCCAAATGTCCTTGGCCAGAAATTTTTCTACAGGGTAAAAAGATCACATTCAATCATTTTCAATACCAACAACAAATATTTTTGCAATCATTGGAGAAAAAAATGGACATACCAAACCAAATGAATTTCTAATATAATGTCAATTCTAAGCAAATCCCACTTATGCATTCCAATAAAATGATTAAACACAGGGGTTTATAATTTAAAAAGTATGACTTTAGGAAAACATGAAATCATGACATTGTGTAGAATCACAGTTGTCCAATCTGAAATCTTCACCTCTCTCTTTCTTGAGGTACCAGTACTGGGTCTTGAAAGCCAGGGCATTTTGAACAAGCAGCATGATGACCTGTAGTGAAAGGAAGAAAGGAGACTAAGTGTTAAGGACAAGTAACAGTGAGGAGAAATTCAAAACTGCAGGAGCAAAATGACTTTGCCTTGTGAAAAGATCAACCATAGTAGAGGCAACAGAACGGACTAGGAGTCGTGACTAATGGCAGAGGGTTGCACACTCTTCACGGTGATGGTAATCTGTCCATCAGAGCGCTTACTCAGTAACTGCTGGTCATAAGCATGGGTAAGCCTAGTTTAAAGATCTCGCATGATAGTGGACAGTGACACTGAGGACCTGAGAGGAAAATGAGGTATACAAAACCTAACAATTTTTAGTAAGTGTTTAAGTTGGGTTGTTTTAAGTCTGCAGCTTCTTACTTAATTTATCTTTTTTTAATTCAGATACTGGGTCATATTCTTTAGATTAAACCTCGTTTTCTCTGTACCTCAGTATTTCTCTTATGTAATCTGGATGATAATATTCTAGAGTTGGAAAAACATCTTGATGAAGTTTTACAATTAGCACTGTATAGTCTTTGTAGCACTTTGTATGGTGAAAGTTACACGGCTGTCAGAGAAAAGCGAGGAATGCCTGCTGCCCCACAGGCTGCCATCAGCACACTCACATGTCTATATGAAGATAAAAACATAGCTTTAAATCGGAATTTGCTTCCTCGCATGAGTTTTATCAGTTTCTCTTCATATAAAGAGAAATATGAAGTTAATAAGATGATAGAAAAACTCCCAGGAATATATCCAACTTGAGTCTATACATGTGACTGAAATGACTTATTCTTACAGCAAAAGACCACAAATTTTGGTCATTTTAAGATATCCATAGTTATAGTTTTAACCTTCATTACATCAACCAGCTCTTTTCCACTTCTGAAACAGCCTTACCCCACAAGTATTTCTGAAGGTTAGTTCCTACATAGGCCTCCTTTTCTGGGCTCACATCTGTTCTCATTGTTATGACCTCACATTCCCAGTGACCAGCATTACAGTACACATTTATGCAGTCTGGCATAGTTCACAGAATATTTCTAAAACATAAACTCTGTAAATCCTCACAGCAAACTCTAGAGGTGAGTAGTATTGTGACTATTTTCATGTAGATGAGGAAAGAATGACTTAATGTGCTTAACGGCCAAACCAAGTGGCCAAAGCAGTTTCAAACCCAATGTTTGTAGCTCCACAGGCGAGCAGCTGAGCTAGCACTAGAATTCTGTCCCTGACAGCAAGGGTAGGCAGACTGCACCCTACTGCTCTGTTTTCAGTAAACGTCATGATTTGAAGAGTTAAAATATAAGTATGAATAAATACACAGTTATTTACATAAGTAATGACTATGACTTTAAATAACTTACAGGAAAGGGTATCTGGTCATTCATACGTTATATTTTTATTAGAGTTTATTAATCTATATAGTAGTTATATTGGAAGTTTCATGCTGATGAAAATGTATTACATTAATACTTGTTTTCATTTTAACTCACGTTATGAAAAACCGAGGAGGATCCCGGATTGTTTTGGCTCTATCAGCTATTGCCGTTGCCATAAACATCAATAACTAAGCTCAAAATGTGGCATCTTTTAAAAGTTAAATTACACAATGCAGTGACACTCTAATAAAACAGCCCAGCTGTCAAGATAGACATAAACACATGGGAACAAGTTAAGAGAAAGATAAACGTAACCTGATCTCACTTATGCCGTATCCAGCGTTCCTTGATACTTTCAGAGGAGATGCAAACCAGCCACTGGGAAAAATAATCCCTATGCCATCAGCATAATTCTTATTTGGGTGAGTCTCTGTAAATGCAACATGGGTCTTGTGAAGGAAACCCTGCGGGGGTAGCGGGTGGCTTCACGTGTTGAGCACTTATTATTTGCAAGTCTATGCTAACACTTCGAATACTGGCTCCAGCCCCGCAAGTTTAGGAATTAGGTTTCTCATGTTGGTATGCTGCTGTCGTTCTTTTCCTTTCACTACTCTCTTTAAAATTAAAAACAAGAGAAAACTGAGGCACGAGGAAGTTAATTACTTCAACTCTCACAGCAGCACAAAACTACTAAGTGAAGAGGCTGGACTTTGCAGGCAGGCTGCCTAAACCAGGATTTATGTTCGCTGCAGTTAATCACACCTGCCAACACAACGTACACTTTACAATTTAAAAGGATTTCCTCTTATCACCTGAAAGACAATATATCTATTTCTATACCTCTCTCTCATTGAGATATTTTTTCACTTAGTTTTGAAATTGCCAATGAGCTTTGCCATGTCCCTTCCTTAATGGACAATTTTTGGTTATGTATTATTTTCACTCTTTGTTTTTTTATCTGTTTTCCTTTGAGAGAGAATATCCTTCTTAGAAAGAATTACAGATAAAATACCAAGAAAGATCTTTATATGTAAGTCATTATTTATGTACTACTGACATTTGGACTTCCTTATTTTTGCTAATTCCATTTATAAATGACATATTTACATTCAGATCTTCACAGGTATATTTACATAATTTACATGATTCAGTAAATTCAAATACCAACACACTCCTTTAGCTTCTACATGCCTTTATGAGTACCCAGAGTTACCCTTTTGTGGATTGTTGTTTCATGGTTTATCCAAATGACTCATGACCAACCCGAGGTAGTAGTCATCTGCTTTCTCCCCCCTAGAAGCTCAGAAGAAGCAATTGGAAGAGAGTATAGAGCTGATTCAAGATGAAAGTGTATCAGAGAATGCAGATCACTCTACAGAGGAGCCTGCTGAAGGAGGGCAAGATGCGGATGGAGAAGAGATGACTGATGGGATAGAGGAGGACTTCGATGAAGATGGGGGTCATGAGCTGGTAGGAACTAAATATTTGGTGTCCACAATCCACTGGGTAACAGCATTAGCATGTTAGAGACACATTAACTCTAACGAAACAAAACAAATGATTAAATTGTTTGGGGCTTAGTTTTTCTTTTATCTATATATTTAAGGACACACCAGTGTAGTGCTTTGCACATAATAAGTGCTCAATACATTTTTGCTAACTTGAAATATGAGAGTGCCAATGAATGAAAAATAGAAATACTGTACATGAGGTTTCATATATCTAAAGTCGTAAGGAAATATTTTCTTTCTCACATGCTATATAATGAAAAGAATCTTGCATTTATACAATTAAAATTGAAGTATATGTACCTGGATAAAACATGCTGGTGACAAAAGACTATTTTCTGCTATTCAGTTAAGAGTGCTTCTCACCAATATTAACTGTAGTAGATGTGTGGGCAACATCTTTTGTGTAGCCCACAGCCTTTCTGTAGCCTGACCATTGGTGTGTGATGACCTCACTATTTTTAGCACCTGTGTTGCTTGTTGTAACTTAGAAATTTAGCCAAGACCTAATTCTTCACAGGTTTAATATTCCCCAAGTTCCCATTGTCCTGCTTATTTCCAGACATGGTTTCCTGAATAACCACACTAGGATTTGTTAAATATATGCTAATAAGGCTACTTTTCATATTTTATCAACCATGAAAATTAAATGTACTATCTCAAAGACTGGACTAATAGAAATAGTATAATGGCGTGTGTGTGTGTGTGTGTGTGTGTGTGTGTGTGTGCGTGCACGTGTGTTTATCTACTATGAGCAGGCCATATTAAATTTAGATTATCCAGGTAATATCAACTTCCAGATTGTTTTAATACCTACTGTTACTTAATTTTTGTGGTGATTGTCATTATTTTGGGTTGGTAACAAATTTACTTATACTGTGAAAGATAGTTTAATCTTACATAACTTAACATTCTAGCTCTGTTTAATTTTCATGGCACCTTTATTTAAACTTTTCAAAAATGAGCTTTCAGTATCCACTCTATCTGGATAATATTCTTCAATAGGAGGTACTGAAGTACTAGTTTTTAGAATTACAGTATGTGGATTTTAGGAATCTACTGAACAAGGAGTAGGATCAAAGACAAACAAGCAGAACTTGAATTAAGAGACATGATTGCCTCAGTTCATTCTAAGCTGCCTCCTGTTTCAACAATCCATTGTGACTGGCCTTCTAGAAGTTCATTTTGCTATTTCTAATGATCACAACTCTTTCTTATTTTAATTTACTTCTCAGCACAGTTTTGCATAACTAGCCACTTCTTCTTTCTGATACAGTCTCCTGATTTTCAGTTGTTCATTCCCCTTTTCCGGTGCTAGATATCCTCACTCCACACTCCAACCCTAAATACTGGAGTAGCTCAGTGCTCTGTCACAGCCGGCGTCCCCTTTCTACACACTTTCTCAAGATGACCTCAATATATACCCGGGCTTTAAATACTAACCATAGATCAAAGAATTCCAAACATACATTTCGGTTTCCTACTCTATTCCTGGAACTCAGAAATAGAATACTCAGCTACCTACCACTACATATATCTCCAATAAACAATTGGAATTTCACATGTCTGAAGACATCCTTGTTTTTGTTTTCCAGCTAGCTTATTCTCTCCCAGGCTTCCTTCTTCTGGGAGATACAATCAGCATCTACATAGTTATTAAGCCCAAGAGACTAAGATTATTTTCAACTCTTGCTTCCTGTCAATTCTACGTCCAAATCATAGCCCAAAGCCAATTACAACTCCACTGCAAAGCCATAGAATAAGCTACCATTTTTTTCTCTTTAGTCTCATCAATAACTAGTTTTCTTGCTTCAGCTTCTTGCTCCAAGAAATCCAATTTATACAGAAGGATAAATACCTTCACAAAGTATATACCAGAAGGTGAATGCCATTCCTTTGCTTAAAAGTCTACAGTGTTTCCCATGACACTTGAAATCAAAATTCCCAAGTGGGTGATTATAAACTGTGATGATGTTTGGTGAACGATGCCAAGAGAGAACATGATGAAGAGAAAAAGTCCCAGTGCTAAAGGGAGAGGAAACATAAACAGCGTCGAATGGACTTGCCTAAGCCATTAAGAGTTTTTCACTGCAGCTATTGTAAG
The DNA here is from genome assembly GCA_004027595.1 of Dinomys branickii. NCBI lineage: Eukaryota > Metazoa > Chordata > Mammalia > Rodentia > Dinomyidae > Dinomys > Dinomys branickii. The sequence continues at coordinate 86,505 of PVLD010000607.1, read as the reverse complement.
CTTGAGAATTTAGTGGCATATGTTTGAGAAAGGTAACATGAAACTACAACAGATTACAATAACCTCTGGAGAGTGAGAAGTGATAGGCAGAATCACAGATTTGGAGAGATGGAGAGGATTTGAAAACACTGATATGGAAAACACACAAATTACTAATTTGGAAAATATATAATAAATGATAGTGTTATGTAGTCAGTTGATGTTAAAGTTCAATAATTAATAAATACCATTTTGTATTTTAGTCTATCAGGCTTACCTGAGTCCTAGTTAAGACTTACGCTTTATTGCTTTCCATTGTGACAGCTCATGATTCCGTGTGCTATGGAGAGTCTAGAAAATCATTTTTAAGTTCCCAAATCATATTGATGCTGTTTGTCTGGTGACCACGCTTTGAGAACTCCTGTTAAGAAGTTATCTGTCTGTCTGCCTAGCTGTGGGATTTTCTCCATCGGATTTGAGCAGCCCTGATAGAAACATGGAGAAAGCAAATAGTTTCAGAGTTGTTTCTTGTCAGATACGTACAAAAGGAGCAGTGAGAAGGAAGATGAACATATTAATGAAAGGAGTGGGTCTCTGGAAAACTCAGCATCTACCTTAGTAGGGAGTGAAGGGGCAAAGGAGGGAGCTGGGGGAAAATATGGGCCAGAATATGAGCCAGAAAGGAATAATTCCATACGCAATTAGGGGTCAGGAAAAGGAGAACTAAGCAAATAAGAGAAAACGAAGAGTTTTAGCTAGAGCCTGAGCTACTGCAGAGGCGTGACAGGTACAGGTGATGGCGGGATCCGTGAGAAGTGGTGATGGAGGAAGGATCAGAGCGAAGGCCAGTGCAGAGAAGTCACTCAAGAACTACAGGGGCGGAAACGTGAAGCGGGCGACCTAAGTGGGCAGGAATCGCTCCAAATACGGGATGAGCAGTGAAAGAATAAGACAGAGTCCAAGTTGTCGTGAAAGAATTAGCGCGTTCAGTCCCGGGTCCGTGGGTCTCCAGTCTAATTGAATCACTTCAAACAAACACTTCCTTTGAGTCTCAGCTTTCTCACCTGCCGATTATATGTGCTAGATTTGAAACTTCTAAAGTCCATCCTGTTTGGTTTTCCTTCTGGCTGACCCAGCCAGGTGCAACATGTGTGAAGGGGCAAAACTTGACCACATAGCTGTGGGAATAAAACCAAACTGCAGTGTTTGAATTATGTTCCCAAAGCACAGAAAGTAACTGGTGGGATCTACTGAGTTCCGGAGTGCTCAGGTTTATTTCCTTTACCCTTGCATTATCATGCTAAAGAATTAATCTTAAAACGACCCTGTTTTTTTTTTTTGTTTTGATTTTTGTTTTGTTTTTTTCCGGTACCGGGGATCAAACTCAGGACCTTGCACTTGCCAGGCAAGCGCTTATGCCACTGAGCTATACCCCCAGCCCCTAAAGAATTAATCTTAAGATGCCATTTTATTCCAAAACATGGAAAATAATGAATTTAGATAAGCTTAATATTTACCCTTGAAATACAAATGGAAACTATCAAGTCCTGCTAGTGATTAAGAATAATTCCCTTGCCCCTAGTTTCCACTGCTTTTTCCTTTCCAAACTGCGTGAAGGAAATCCTCCTGAATTTCCAAACATTGGAACTAGAAGCACAAACCTCTTTTTGTCATAACAGGGCATTATAGGTTTGAACAACAGTGACACCGGTACCGTATAGCACAAAGAGGAAGTAACAAAGCAGAGCGGGTATCCACAAACCCAGGGGCTTCTTAAGGCAAATGAGAAAGTGATTATAAGAAAATGAGCAGAAAACAGGAACTGGATCTGAAGCAAAAGGATTTCTAGAAAAACGAGCTGGTGGGAGAGCTGTGGGAGGCAATGCCCTCTGACGCCTTGTTCAGCGAGAAACCAAAAAGGTGCGCACAGACTGTCCATACAACATCTCGTTCTAAAGACTCAGTTAATGGCATTGATTTCCAGGAAGCAACTCACATAGCTAATGTTTGGGAACCTATTATGTGTGAGCCAGGTGCTGCAAAGCCATGCAAAAATAATTAAAATGATTGCTTTATGTGTAGAATGGAATGTTTGAGAAAATGACCTCTTGTTTCACAAAGCTTAGTGTTTTATAGAAAGATGACTGGTTTTCCTCATTTTTCAAAAAATAATCTTGGACTTAATTTATAAGAAGGCTAAAATCTACAGTTACATAGTAATCTACATGCCTATATTTAATTAGTGCACTAAATTAGTGCATTGATTTGGTTTCATTTAAAAATTAATTTTCAGGTCACGCATGGTGGTGCATGCCTGTAATCCTTGCGCTTAGGAGGCTGAGGCAGGAGGATTGCTGCAATGAGGTCAGCCTGTCATACATGTGAGATGCTATCTCAAAAACATCAAAATAAATAAATAAATATTGCATTCTCTGTAATGTTGTGCTATGTATATAGTGTCAAACTTCTTCTGTATTCCTATTTCTGAATAAATCTACTAACAAATAGTTATTAATGGATTAGTAGATGAATATCCCTGAGACTTGCACAATGGGACTAAAGAGAATCATATTTCTTCTCTTGTGAAGGATAAGAACTCACTAAGACCACAGACCACAAAGATGAAGCGGGACATACACAGCATAAAAACAATAGAAGAGATACAGTTAATTTGAGGAATCACACAGACTAGCATGCTTAATAAAGACTTGTAGGTAGAAGGAGACTGGAACTTTACCCCAAAAACACTAAATTTAAAAAAATAGCTATTCAAATTATCCTGCACTGTCCTCAGATCACTTGATAGGAATGTAAAATGTGTCAGCTATTTTATATGAAAGGGAGATAGATATGTAAAGGTAACTCAGAATAGATCTACTAGTAGCTTCACAAATACAGCGTTTACTTTTCAAGCTTTTTTATTTTCTTTATTCATAAGAGCCAAATTTGCAATCCCCTTCATAAAAAAAAAACATAATCCTAAGTAAAACTGGGACCTTACTAATTTAAAAAGCAAATAAACTCTCCAGCAATGAGGAAGGCTTTCTGTGTGTACTGGAGGGCTTTACAGAGTTGCCAGGTGTGCAATGGAGCCTCAGAAAGGCTAATGTTTTCAAAGCACAGTTTTGGTCAACTTACATTCAATTCCTAGCCTTCTTACATCTGCACTTTCATCGGGCTGAGGCTTGAAACTACAAAGCTAGACCATCAACTCCCAATGGAAGCTATAAACAAGCAGTACATTTAAATGGATTAAGGAGAATTTGAGTTCCTTTGAATTATACTTGTAATGACTTTTTCCTTTGATGACTACACTCAGTCAAATCAGGCAAACCTAGTAGGAACCTATAGCAGAATTGCCCAGGTGGACTGTGTAATACATAAAGCGTGCAAGCAAAGGACTATGTTACAATACCTCTTTTAGGATTTTGAAAGGCATTCAATTGAGCCGTAAGTCACCTAAATTAACCAGCTATTGTATTTCTGTGCAAACTGGGGAAGTCTGGACTGTAACTCTAATCTTGCAGTTGAAAAGAACTCAAAGAAAGCATTCTAATAAGCCACTGAAAAAGCAAATGCATAAAGCATTCTGATCAGTACTCTCAGTCTCTCTATGGGTAAGAATGAAAATATCTCCTTTTGAAAGCTTTTTGTTCCTTTGTTAATGAAACCCTTCATCTGGATGTTCCCTCTCATTAACTATGCTTCCATTTGTTTTTTGTTGTCATTTAGTCTAAATGCTAGTGAGAGACCAAGCAAGAGCTCTGAGACATGTTCTGCTAATTCAGGTAGCATCAGCTGAATTTGAAGTATAAATCACAAAGAACAAAAAAAGTGACTCCTTAATCTACCTGGTTTGGGACATGTATTTCAGCACACATCCAAAGAACTTTGATTTGAACACTGTCAATCTATCATATGCTACATTCTGTCCATATTACAACAAATACTAATGATATCAAGAGTGCAATTTCCTAATTTAGATGGAGACATGCATAGGACAAAAGCCATAGCCCACGTGTCCTATGAATAATCTGGCCTGTGTGATTGGCTGCTGAGATCTGATTGACAATGACAACTAGGTGACCAGGTCTTCTCAACAGAAATGGAGCATATCTAAGCCTTTAACGGGAGACACACACAGTGATAGGCACAAGCCTCTGCTTCAGGCCTTCTACTCTGGAATCCAGTCCCCTCTGTAGAAGCTCTGGTCTCTGTATTAAGGACTTTTCGTAGTGAAATTTCAGACTTTCTACTGGGCATCTCAGCTTATTACAATCATTTTAACTTTGACTAAAGAACTCTGACTAGCTCATTAGGACAAATCGCTTTTCCTGAAGGTGAGATGACATAAATTATAAGCAACAACTCTGTCTGCAGTCTGAAAGAAGCAAGTTCAACTTCCCATGTGTTTGTGCAAGCTGCTTATCTGTGTTTTCTCTGGCCTCAATGTTTTCATCTGTAAAAGAGAATTCACAGTATGTGTCTGACCAAAGATTTTTTAAGAAGTAAATAATGTCTAATGTGCCTATCATGGAATAGATATTCAGTTAAAAATTTGCTACATTTTTGTGTTTTATGTTTTGGTATTCATATCTTTTTACACATTTCATTGTATTGTCCTCTTTCATTTAATTTAATTCTGGTAACCTAATGTTACCATGCCACTCCAGGCATAGTATATATAACTTAGGTCCTATTTATGTTAATAATAAAAATGACCACATATTAGTCTCTGCATAATTATAGTACTTCTCTGTCCTTGTGTAATTACTATAAAAGGTACTTGTTATAGTATCTTGCTAGTACCCCTCAGACTCTCCTGGTTATTTCTGAGGATTCCAGGAAGTGTTTCAGCTATATTCAGGAATGTGTAGAATTAAATGTTCCTCCAACTTGCCTACCATCTGCTTTTCTCTTGAAGATGCAGCTTTGTTAGAATCTTTGCTGGTGCTTTTTATGAGAAGACATAACTCTCCACAAATAGGGTGCCCTTGTCATACCCAAGGTGCAACACTTACGAGGTGCAGCCAATACATGAACCCTTCTGGGCTTATTGCACCAGAGAATCCACACAAGTTTCCATATTAAAGTTGGGAGGAGGATGATCCTGTCTCCGTTCCATGTTGGAAGTTCCTGCCAGAGGAATACAGTTTAAAGTCTGAACCATGACCCCCACCACTGGAAAAGAAGCTTCAGTGTTTTACACTAGATTCCTGTTCTCCTCTTAGTCCTCTAAAAATTCTCCAGAGAGCTGCCAGTTCAGTCTTATAAAGCTCAAGCCAGGCCAAGTCATTCTGTAACATGACTCTCAAGTAGCCACATGCACTTTCAGAGTAGAAATAAGTCCTCACAGTGATCTACAAAGACCAGAATGATCTACACTCCACTTCCTCTCTCATTTGACCCTTGGTTCTCTCATTCACTGCACATCAACTATGTGGCCTTGGGAATACACTTTTCAGCTCCTGCTGCTGGGCTTTGTCATGTGTTATACCTGTAAATGTGAAGAGCAGAAAAGTATAGGCCAGATCATATGAGGCCTTAATGTTGTGCCATTTTTCAAGTTTATCCCACAAGTTTCAAGTAAGGAAGGAAGCTGGGAAATGCTTGTACATAGAAGAAAACTGGAAAGCAGTATAACCTAGTGATTTGATCAAATGTTTTTGGAATGAGATACAAATGGGGTTTGCAGATATAATAAAAAATGCAGGACATTTATTCAAATTTGCACTCTAGTAAAAATCTAATAATTTTCTAATATAATTGTGTTTCATATATTACATGGGACATAGTTCTACCAATTTTTTTCCTGAAATTCAAATTTCACTGACTTCCTTTATTACTGGCCTTGAAATAAATCATTCAACTTTTTCAGCCTTGGTGATACCAGCTATGAAATTTAATATAACAGGTATCTCATAGATTTTTTCCTTCACTGCTAGGGATGAACTTAAGATCTCCCACAGCACTCTACTACTAAATTCGATTTCAAAACCCTTTATAGAGTTCTTGTTAAAGATTAAATGACATAATGCATGGATGACACTTGATGAAGCCAGTGGCACAAAGACAGTAAAAAAAAATGTATCAGCCCCTGCATAAAATACCTTACTAGCCCCTCAGACTCTCTCCTGGTTATTTCTGAGGGTTCCAGTAAGTGTCTCAGACAAGCTTAGGAACATGTAAGTGTAAGTGCTTATCCATCTACCTACCACCTGCTCTTTTCTTGAAAATGCAGCCTGTTGCAATCTTTGCTGGTGGCTTTTGTGGGAGGACATTGCCTTCTGAGAAAAGGGTTGCCCTTACCATGCTTAAGATGCAATACCGACAAGGTGCATTGCCCCAGAGAACTCACACCAGCTGGATTGCTATTGTTCTCTTCATCTTGTTTCTGTTGCTATAACAAAATTCCAGTCTGGGGAATTTATAAAGGGAAGAGGTTTGTTTGGCTTACAGTTCTGGATACTGGGAAGTCCAAGAGCACAAAGTCAGCATCTGTTCAGCATCAGGTGAGGGCCTTCTTTCTATATCGGAACATGGAGGAGGGCATCAAATGTTAAGACAGCAAGCTTGCTAGCTTGGGTTCCCCGTACCTTCCTATGAAGTCATTGATGCTATCATGGGCCCCATCCTCATGATCTTATCTCATCACCTCTCAAGGTGATTCCCACTTCTGGATTCCATTAATATATGTGTATCTAGGGATTAAGCTATCAACACATAAAATTCATTCTCAGAGGAACACATTAAAGCCATAGTAGTCACTCATTTCATTATGCAAATGAAGTTTTTAGGTTAAAACATTACATTTTTGGCAACATGATCTTCATATGGAGCTTTGTGGAATTAAAGGCCCTGGAGTATTTAGATGTGTTTAAAAAGTACTTATTTAATAAGAAAGGCTTCAGAAATTGTATGTGATATTGTGAAAGAGTCATGCTTCGATTTCATCTCATTAAAATTTTCTTCAATTTTATAGTTTCTGGCTTATTCTAACCCAAAGACTGTATTTCTTAAGTCTCCTTCTTGTGGCATTTTTCAAATAACACTAACCATAGCTTGTCATGATATATGAGTTTTATTTTCATTTCTGCTACAGATTTGCTCTATGGCCCACTTGATCTGTTCAAAAAATTGATAATAGTAAATTGTGTTTGTAAGTATGCTGAGACATATAAGGGTCACATTTTTCTTTAGCCATACAACCACTTATTAATTAAAACAATAGTCAAAAACTTATTTTAGTGAAATAATGCCAATACATTAATATACCAAATAAGATAGTTGCTAAGGTTTCAAAGAAAAAGGAAGACATAGCAGCTTCTGGTTTTATGTAATTAAAACTACATAGAAAATAGGAGAGTGCTGCAATGCTAATCAAGGTGCAGTTACCACACAGAGCATGTAACAAGGTGTAGAAATGACACAGCAAATGAATCTGAACATCACAATGATTGTGAAATTTGAGTTGGTTTTTGAAGAAGGCAAAAGCTATGCAAGAAAAAAGGGTTATATGGCATTTCATACAGAAACAATGAAATATATGGAAAAGAAAGGCTGGAAAGAATTTGAGGAGTGCATTTAGGAGCTGCTAGTTTAGTTTGGCAAAAGCAATGGAATTCAGAGGATGGCCCTAGACCAGCAAGCATTAATTATGTAAAAACTTCTTTGAAATACAGATCTTTAGGCTCTAGGTGAGTGAGCCTCACCGCGTTAGTAATTCTGAGTAGACTCCAGTAATCTATGTTTTAGCAGACATTCTAGAAGATTCTAAAGCCTAAACTTGTGTGTGCATAACATTGCCAAGGTGCTTTTCTTATAAATACCAGTGAGAGGGTCCACAAGCCACAATGATTAAATCTTAATTGTAGGGACCAGGACTGCAGATGTTCTAATGAGTACCAAGGTTGAGAACCAAAGGGTTAGAATACATGGTACATGAAGAAGGAGGAGGGGACAGACAATTCACCGAAGACGAACTACTCGAGAAAACACTAGTTAAAACCACAACTAGCTAATACTGCATCCCTCTCCTCAGAATGGTCAATATTGACTGAAATCAGATGTTTTCAAGGACTTTGAGAACTGGAAATATATCAGTGCATTTAAAGGAACAGAGGTTGCCTGAAAGATCAGGGCAAAAGCAGGGATTGACTCTCCTAGAATATTATTCTGTTCTTAATGGACATACACTTTTATTTCAATACTCAAGACTTACAGCACAGCTTCTGCAGACCTTCCCTCTGTTCTCAATGGAGTTAAGAGCTTCCTCTCCAATTCATACAAAGCTTCATTAGGTTATCTATCACAATGCTACCACCAGTTCTTTAAAAGTCTATTACTTCAACTAAACTGAAAACCATCTGAGAGTTCTCTTCCTGTTAGATCCATCAGACCTAGTACAGTATCCAGCATCTGTATGATGATGGATGAATAGATGGATATGCATGTGCTGTGATGCTAATTTATGCCTCTATGTATCTGCATATGCTATTCCTTCTACCCTGAGCACTCTGTCCTCTCTTTATTTCTTCTGTCTGGTGAACACCTCTTGAAATGTTGAGATTTACTTCGTGACTCTACACCAGAACACATTTATCTGAGTTTGCTTCTTCAGGCCCCTCTCTGCAGAGCCCCTATCATACTAAACTTGCTATCCTATAATTAAAGACATCCCCCTTTCTGGCTCACTGATTTGTAAAATTTTCAGGGCTTATTCTATTTTGTACTTTTCCTTAGTGTAGTGCTTACCATATGTTAATGTTAATAAATATTTGCTAAAGAAAGAGAAAGGAGAATGTCCTCAGATTATCTCAAACACATTATGAGCATTTTAAAGCATATTGTACTGTCTGTCATGATCAGATTTTGGTATGCATCCCCTCTGTGACTTGGAGGATTATTATATAAAGCATAGAAGCAAATAGTTTTCATTATAAGTTATTCATGAGGTCATTCAGGCAACAGCCTTCATCTTAAAGGCGCTGAGGAGGAACAGAAAGAGGCTTAACAGCAACACATCAAAGTCAGCACTGCAGTCTTGACTCTGTTTTGTTGGTTCTCAGGGCTACTGTATTATTACTTCCCACGAGTGATCAAAATGTAAATCGGAAGCAACCTGAATTTAGTTAGCAAAGCTAGAACACTGAGTTATAAAACAAACCAGAAAATAAATCTCTGTCTCCTATTTCAAAAGCTAAAAAGTATGTGGAACGCAGAAAGTCAGAAGCTTATTTGAAACTAAATGTTCAGACGATTGAACACGATGGTGTGCACACAGGTAAGGTAGATGCTTTGGTATCAGCTGCGGCTAGAAGAACATGTGGTAGTTAGAAAACAGACTTTGTAGCTACGGATTATGGAGATGAAGAGAATGTTGTGTAGTTGTGGAAATTTCAGACTGGCTCTAGTGATAGTAAAAGGCAGGGTAATTTTTTTTTAAAGGTAGTCTAGTGGATAGATCCAAATAAAATAAAATAGTTTTTTCCTAGCTCTAAGTGGGAAACAAGAGGAGGAACATAAAAATGTTCTGAAGTGCCTGGGAATGACAAATACAAAAATAAGGTGTCTTAGTTACTTTTTTCTCACTGCTGGGACAAAATATCTGGTGCCCGAAATTAAAGAAGGAAAGGTTTATTTAGCTTACATTTTGTGGAGGCTTCAGTTCATACTTGGCTGGCTCCAAGGCAGAGTGGCACATGGCAGAGGGCTACAGCTCCTGATAGCAAAGCACAGCAAAGACAACAATCACCAAAGGGAGGAATGGCAGCAAGCAGCCTCTTTCTTTCCCTTATATATGCATACTAGCTGCCTTGAGGCTGCTATAGCCCTCACACACATAATCCCAGCATTGTATGGATGAACCAAAAATCTAGAAACCCACCGCATGACTGCCCCGTGACTGTGTGAGGACTTGGGGGCATATGCAAATACAAACCATAATATTCCACCCCTGGCCCCCCAAAGACTCATGCTCATCCCTTTATACATAAAATGGCCTTTTAGTCCAGCTCTAAGAGTTGTTAAAATCCTAACAGTTTCAGCTTTGCTGAAAAGTCCAAGCCCCAAGTCTCCTCAGAGATATAAGGCAAACTCTTTAGTTACAAGTCCCTGTACAAATGAAAACAAAGTTAAACACTTCCAACAGTCAAGGACACAAAATAAACATAACCATTCCAAAAGGTGCAAATGGGGATCTGAAGCATTGGGACCAAAACAAGTCCAAAATTCAGAAGGGCTAATATTACATCCTATAGTTCCATGTCCACATCTGAAGCAACTTGTGGCACATTGTGAGCTCCAAAAGGCTTCCATAATTCCACTCCTATGGTACTTCTGGTCTTTACATTTCCCAAGGTTTCTCTCTTGGGCCCATTTTGCTTCCTCCTTGTAGCCTTCCTCAGGCAATGCACATTCCTGGCTTTTCCAAACTTCTGAGGTCTCCACTGAACCTTTTGCTTTACACTCACAGCTGCACACACTGCCTTTGCAGGCCTTCTCCTGAAATCTGGGTGGAAGCCTCTTTCACCTCACAAGTCTTGCATTCTGTATGCGCCTAGAGCCAGTGTCACGTGGACAATGCCAAGGTCTGCTGCATGACTGAGTGAGGATTTGGGGGACATGCAGATACAAACCGTAACATAAGGCTTACATATTGATAAAGTGGGGAGACATTACTTTTTCAGAAATACTATAAAGTAATAGAAGCAAATAGAGCAATCAAAAGTATCCATTTCTCAGAGTGAAAAAGCCTGCTTCTGAAAGTCGTTGGAGAAAAATCCCCCTCCCAAGATCTCTCTTTATCGTGTGGGAAAATAACCACATTTTTTTAATGGAGTGAACATTAACAGACTTAGGATGAACAAGATACTAGTGTCAAAAGAAATTTGTACTGGATGAAATCGCACAGGTAAGAAAGACTATTCCAACAGGAGTCAAGGCTCTTTCAATAGGAGAGAGCATGAACTCACCTGATGAAAAGGAGAGTTTTCACAGCATGGGGTGAGCTGATAGCAAAGTGTGGAAAGATATTAGAAGGGATATTAGAACAATGTGATTAAGTCATTTGTCTTTACTGTTCCTTGTATATAAAAGGGTTCCTACTCTCCCACAGAGACTGGGAGATTAGGCTGCTTTCCTTCTTGAAGACTACAGTTCAAAGGTGTGTCTTTCTTCTTAGAAAAGACAGTATTGGGTTTATAAAGCTGGAAAGAAGCTAGGAGCTTTGCATCTCAGAGGGGCAGAGAAATAATACACAAATAAAAGCTCTCTAGAGTAAATGACCTAAGAAAAGATAGTGCAGAAGCCTGAAAACAAGGAGAAACATTTAATTCTGTCAAACTGAATGGTCATTAAAACAAAAAGCAAACATTTTACACAGCAAGGCAGAAGAAAGGACAATTGCCTCTCCCCAAGAGGCAAAACATGTACTTCACGACAGTCTCCTGTACAGTTCTTGAGAGACCTCAGACCTAACTCTAGAGCTTTGCTTTTACATTTGTCAATTAAAAACAAATCTAGACTTAGTAAGTAAGTGGCTTATTTGAAATGATTATTGCAAGGAAGGAAAAACACTGTTGCAATAGGGAGAACATTTTAACCATAAGATCTGGAAGCCTCTCACAGGATAGGTAAAACAGTTTTCTTTTATCCAAGCTACAAACGGAAACCTGGTGTGGGTACATATTGAATAAAGAATGTTCTACCCTGAGCCAGTCTTATTTTCCAGGGCAGCTCAAGGAGAAAGTAGATGTTGATTTAGGCTGAGCATGAGATAAAGTTCAAGACCCTGGAGAAGGAGAGAATCTATAACTGAGATTTGATTAATAAACATCTTAGTCTCATTGAACAACAATGCTGCTCAGCTAGTCATTTATTAAAGCATTTCCCAGAACTGGATTCCTCACTGCTTGTTATGGTTTGTGTTTTCATGTCCCCTCAAATCCTCAAGCAGTTATGGGGTGGCTTTTAGAGTTTATGACTGATCCATGATCCAATGCTGGGATTATGGGTGTGAGAGCTATACCCGCCCTAGGGTGGATAGTTTGTATATGTAAGGGAGAGAAAGAGGCTGCTTGCTGCCATTCCTCCCTTCTTGTGCTTGTTGCTTTACTGTGTACCGCCGCCATGAACTGTTGCCACTGTGCCTCAGAATCAGCCAAGTATGGACAGAAACCTCCACAAACTGTAAGCTAAATAAACCTTTCCTTCCTTCATTTGGGCGTTGGGTATTTTGTCTCAGCAACAAGAAAAAAGTAACCAAGACACTGCTTTTTAAGATCACAGGAATAATGTAAAATTCAGCAGTATTCATTTGCAGAGGTTTTGTTTTGCTCACATCTTGGGTATCTCACACCTTAGAGATATGCCTAGTTGTAAACACTGGAGAATGGGCTTGCTCTCAAATATGATTTATCTCTGCAAAGTAGTAGGAAGAACACAGATTCACAGGCCTCCAAATATACACTCTGGGAAAAGGCAGAGGGAAAGTAGATCTCTCTTGCTTTTCTTCAAAATGGAGAGAGCATTTCTGTCTTCACAAAGTACAGGTAAAGTGTATCAATCCAGTTCAAGGAAGAGGTTTTGAGTTCTAGGGTCACATGGAGAAGCCTTTTGTCGGCTGTCAGACCTTAAGCAAGTCACTGACTCTGAGCTCATTGTCGCATGTATCAAAGTCATTCTTGTGGGCTACTGAGTGAATTAAGTAAAATCTTGTCCATGAAAAGCTCTGCTGTGCAATTTTATATGAGAAAGCTAACTTTATTACCCTAAAATAACAGAATTTGTTGGGATGTCAGTTATAGGAAATTTTAATAACTTTGGAAGAAATTTAAATGGTTGGGAACAGTGTTTGTAGATGTCTCTTGCAATTTTCATTGTCTCACATTCCCAGCAGATTTTATTACCAGCCTTGTTTCTCACATCAAAACACTATCTTGATGCTCAATCCTGCATAACTTCTATGAACAACCCAACACAGAACCATCTGAAATCTCAGGGAAACATACTTATTTCAGATTTTCAGAAAGTTGTTTTCATTTCTGTGGATAAACTAAGAAATGAATTGGGCAAGAAATAAAAGAGGATACATAATTATCTTACTGGGATACATAATTATCTTACTGGATTTGTCTAAATTTACTTAGTCAAACATAATCTGATAACAAAGTCCAGATTTTTGTGTTTTGGCATTTTGAATTCAGCTTCCCCTCAGCCTCATCCCTCACCTTAGTCTCTTCACACTGAGCTGGAGAGAGACATGTTGTATCACTTATAGGCGAGACTCCTGTCCAAGCAATCACACATATACGCACAGGTAAGAGGCATCTCTGTGGAGTACAAAAGTCATCTTCTAACTTCTGGGAGGAAATTCTAATTGTTCAGTTAGGAAAATAAGATGCTAGATATCCTTCTCAGAAACATGGGTTTCTTAGGTATCCCAGGCATGCTGGTTTACTTTGAATCCCTGTCTTTTTTCTCACAAAACCTGTATCATAGCTCTGCACTGTAGTTCTATGTTGTCTGGTCAAGCAACATGAAATCAATACACTCTTCTGAGATTATGAGAAGCAAAGAAGTCTTCCCCTTCTTGTAAATTCTTCCCACATCTCAAAAAGCAAAAGCTATTGGGAAGCGCATAGTGACATTAACAATTTTATGCAACCATAATCATTTACCGAGGCATTCTTTAATGCCATTTTATTCCACCAGCCAGCATACATTTATTAAATGATTTTTACATGTAGGGACCATTCTGAATGCTGAGTGAAAGACAATAACTAAGAAAATAAAAATTATTATTTTTCATGAGGACAGGTAGTCAGGTAGGCAGCTTCATCTCTTAAATATAAAACATATCAGAGACTTACCTTCTAAAATGTTTTGTACAAATTAAATATATTCTATAAAACAAATACAATGATTGAAGGATTAAATTCATTTTAATTGATGGCTCATTGTTAAGCTTCACAGATCTTTGAATTTATACTGACCAGTTAAAAGGTCTATTTAGAATTCACTGCAGAAAATGGACAATATGATAGCTATTTTAAAGAGAAAGTCTATTAAGATTAAATAGAAATATGATCACAAGGTGAATTTTTAACCAGTACTAACTGACCAATCTTTTTAAGTTTCTATCTTTAAGAAACCTGTGTTAAAATGATATATGATTTTTAAAAATGCTAGTATTCATACAATGTTCATAAGTAAAATAAAATTTGAGCAAATACTGTAAATACAAGAAGCAAAAGAAATAATTTTACTTCTATAAGAAAATAATTCCAAAATATATGAACTTATGTTTATGAATATATATAGTAAAATGTATTTATTACATAGTTTTGGAAATGCTTCTATCTTACTGTCAGTCACTTATGAGAGAGAAGTAATTCACTAACTGCACAGTAGTTGTAGATTTGCTTCATTTGACTTTTTAAGGATCATTTTAACTAGAATTACCTCTAGGATATGGGAAAAATGTAAAGACCCCACAAATTGCATTTGTTAAAGGCATTTTTAAATGGCACAATTACCCTGAAAGTATCATTTAGAGTCATAAAATTTTAGCCACACTTTTTTCTATATTCTCTAAGTTTCTAATGTTCCCTTTGCTCACTGTGACATGTTAGATATGCATATTCCATCCAGTTTTCTTGTGAATTTTTAATTGTTTATATTTTTAAATTTAGAATCATCTCAGTGAGGATGACAGGCACTGAAAGGAAGAACATCCTAAGCAATTTGCCATTTTAAAAATGTCTTAAATGTACAGCACATTATTATTATTAACTACATAGTGAAGTGCAGCAGATCTCTAGAACTTACCTTGTCTTACTGAAACTTGATGCTGATTGATTCCAACCTTCCTTATTTCCCTCCTTGCCTTGCCTCTGGGAACCACCTCCATTCTTGGACCCTGTCAGAGTGACTATTTTAGATACTTCGTCTAAGTATAAACATGCCATACGTATTTGGCTTTCTGTGGCTGGCTTACTTCACTTAACATAATGTCCTCAAGGTTCATCTCTTTTGTCACATATGACAGAATTTCCTTCTTTTTAAAAGTTGAGGGCTGGAGGTACAGCTCAGTGGGCTAAGTGCTTGCCGCCGAGCACTAGGGCCCTGAGTTCGATCCCCGGTCCCGGAAAAAAAAAAAATAAATAAAAGTTGAATGAGGTCCATTGAGTGTATATAACACTTTTTAAAAAATTCATCCATCTGTTGGTGAACATTTGGGCTGTATCCACACCTTGACCACTGTGAATTATGTTGTATGAAATGTGGAGCATTAACATCCCTTTGAGATACTAATTTCATTTCTTCTAGATAAATGCACAGTCATGGAGTTACTGGGTGCTATGGCAGTACCAGGTTTAATTTTTTTGCACAAAACTTCATACTATTTAACATATCGGATACAGCATTTACATTCCTAGTGACAGAGTGCAAGGCTTCAATTATTCCAACTTTCTGTACTATCAAAGAATAATTCCTTTGATGCTATTAAACAATGAAATGATCCCAGATAATATATTTCTTGAATTTTTGGGCACTAATGAATAAATACCAATTTTAAAAATAGTATCATCATTTTCTTTTTATAGCTCCCCATTGTAGCATTATATCCTATTTCCCATACAACTAAGCCACAAAAATAATAAGAATTTCAGTTTTGAATTTTAAGCCTAAAATGTTACAAGAAAGTAAAATATTCTAAATGGAAATTCCAGAAAGTATTTCTTAGCTGTATCCTCAAATTTATTCATCTAAAGAATTAGATTTAAAATGTTCAAATTATACAAATCAACTTTCCAACATTGTATTTACAGGATAGATTAATAGCTCTTTATGGGAAAAGTTAGTTAATCATAGATCCTGACTTCTGATTGCTTTTTCTAAGGTTGCTGAACTTAGTGCCTTAAAATTTTTATCTACCGAAGGACTACTAGCTTTTCTTTTTTAGGTTCCATTTCATTATATGCTTCTAGTATGATAGATTGCTTCACAGTATTTTCTATGTGTAGGACTTTACGAACATTTTTCTAGGTAGTTTTAAAATATTAATGTAAACTTTAAGGACAATAGAAATAAATGAATGAATAAAAGATAATCTTGATTTCATCAACATCAGGACAAGAAATGTATACTTGGATAAACTAAAAAAGTCATTGACAGTAGTATATTCTTGATGGAAACTAATGCCTTACCTGCTCAAACTACACTGAATCTAGTCATCTGTAATAGAATAAATGGAAACAGATATGAAATCATTTTATTAAATACCAAACTGAAATAAAGTGGAGTGCTTTTCCCCCAGTCTTTATTTGTAGTTCAACAGACAGAATCACAATGGAAAACAATCTATCATTCTAAATGATTATCTCATAAAAAGTACATTTTCATAAAGCATCACAAAGCTTATACTCAGGCAGCCTTTGTGTTGTAAAGGGACGTTTTTCAGTTCTCCTCCCTCAGTGTACGCCTTTATTCCAAGGATGTCCTGGATCCTGGCCTGCTGTGTCTCCTTCATTAAAATTCTCACAGCCACAAGTGTAGCTGCACTACCAACCTGACTCTATCTAAGGATCCTTTTCCCTGTAAAGCTGCCATGCCTTAGAATAGCTTTTCATATGGAAAAATCACAAGCTCCAGGGGAGACTCAGATGAAATGATAGTTTAGGCCTCTTGGAACTTGATAAGAATTCTTATTAACTAGAATCTCACAAGTCTGGATGTCTTCTGCTTATTTGACAGTTTGTATCATGCCATGTTTTAGAAATACATTTAATTATATTAACTAAAATTTCCTAAAAGTAAACCCTTCTAGCCTGTGCTCTACTGGAAGTAACACTCGGCCCAGCCATTTAAGGCTATGTGAATTGAACAGATTGTGAGATTATTTTGGGGCATAGTGGTCTCAAAAATATTAATAAAAACTAGCTTATCTTTAAAAAGACTGAAATATGAAAAAGAATAGTATGTTCATATACAACATACACATGTGCAAGGAGAAAGAGAGGATTTTTATTTCATTCAAAATTAAGAAGAAAAAGGAAAAAGAAAAAATTTTTTCTACCTTAAATACTTTTCATGAAACATGCTGGAATTTTTTATATGTGTAATTTATGCCTAAGATAACCATACTGCAAATAAAAAGTAGAATAACATTTAGTAGAGGTCTTTAAGATTCTAATGCTTTTAGACATTGTCACTATTGTATTGCTTCACTAATTTTGTTAATTTTAACTTATGTAATATCCTTATATTTATTACATCTACATACCACTTTTTACTTAATATTTTCATTGAAGTGATTTAGTGAATTTTTTTCTTAAAATAAATATAGCTTACCACTAAACTTTAATACATTCTAACAAATGAAATACAAGTCTTTTTTTTTTATTGAGAATACAGATATTTTAAGGAGCACATTTCAGTTTGGTGGTCACAAGTAACAGATACTAAATTCTAATCACTAATTACTAATTTTCATCAGAGTCTCAGATATTTATAGCTTTCTTTCAGAGACAATTGTTAACTAAACTTCAATAACAGCGGTGTGGGGAGCAGTGTATAGGGAGTCCATGCTGAGGTAGAGAAGCTCCAATAGTACGGCACGGGTTGTAATACACCCCCTCAGCACTCTAAGGTAACCCTCAGGAACAAGAAATGACAATTTCTGGTAATATTTGAGACTGCAAAAAATATAAAGCAGGATGGTATATAAAACCCCAGAAATTTAAATGGTTTAAATATGTAAGATACATTTCACTTTCTGATCTTTATTGCTATGTTTGATAGAATATTTTTTCTTAGCCATCTCTGTAAAAATAAAGAAAAATACTGTATCTGGAAGTAAATTTTAGAAGTTCTGCCATACAATTATTTTTTTTTTTCTTATTTGTGGTATGGTACTTTGTTAAGATGTATAAAGGAGTAAAACTGGGTATTCCTTTTCAGATCCCAGATGGGCTGAATCAGTGAATCACTGACACAAATATATCAATGTCTCTTAGCCATTTTTATTACTTTTTAGGTCTAAAGATAACTATAAAAGTATAAGAGGCTCTGTGAAAAGCTTACTGTGTTCTCCTACTATTCTCTCATAGCACAGAACACCTCTATGACAAGATATGTTCTCCACACACCAAGCTATTCTGCAGTGAACACTAACTGGTGTTCTGTAATTTAGGCTACTGTCTAGAAAAAGAGGACTTGGGCCAAGACTGCACCAACTTCAGATGCCAACACAAATTCCGTGTTGTGTCCTGTGCTTTTGATCCACAGCTGTAACATGCAGTTCTAATAACAACCTACTGTCTGATAATTTTCTCACATAACTTGGGATAACAGTTCACATTGTTATTGTTAGCGGAAGAACAGAGAGGATGTCCAGCATTTCAAGTGCCGGGCCAGTCTGCTTTCTAATGTTTGTTTACCAGTCCCTTAGTCCAAATGCAGCTTCTAAGGACTAAGCAAAGAAAACAGCACTGTTCCTTCTAACACTTCACCTGGACAGTTATTTTCCCAATACTTCCTACTGTAAATAGGTAACCCTGATGCAAGTCGAAGTCAAACAATGAAATCGAAGACAAAGAAGGTATACAGGAGTGTTTATTAAGAAGAGAGAAATAGCTCCCAATGCAGTTGTTGAGATGGGACCTGAAAGTGGGTTGCCATGGGTCTCTTTGTCTTGGAGTTTTTATACCAAAATTAATCAGGGCTCAAACCACTCAGACCCAAATTAATGTCAACCTATAGAACCAAAACAAGCTTACTTAAACTAGAAATTGGCCTATAAGCAGCAAATGATGTCTGTAGATACCTCTTGGCCTCTACCCTACCTAAATTGTTTATCAAAAGAAGAAAGTGAGAGGGGGAAATATCATTTTCCAGGTAGGTAGGAACAGAAGTTGTTACAGTGGTTTTCCATCACCTTGATTAGTACCTCATTAGTTACAATCCTGGATCTTCCATCCCAGTTCCTATTAACTTTTGACCACAGTCTTCTGCTTATCTGACCAAGGCCTGGTGGTCTGGGTCTACCTCAGGCCCAGTCCTTCGATGCCTGCTATCTTCTGCCTAACTTGCCAGCTTTCACACTACCAACCTAAATTTTTAGAAGTTTTATTGGGAGAGCATGGGACATCAATTAGTTCTGTGATATTTATTTCAAATTTAGTACTCTTTATTGTGGCCTTTAAATAAGATCAGAATCCTACAACTTGAGGCTGGGTTTTACCACTTTAAGACACTGGGACAACAAATTTCCTTGTGCACAAGACTTCTGTTCATCAAGATGTTTGTGAAATGCAGCAGAAACAATTTCAGATGTGCAATGCATAGTTAGGGTATGCATATGTGCCAGGTATAGGCACAGGTCTAGAAGCCAGTTATAGATGATATGGCAGAAAAGCAGACAGAGGTCCTTCCTCTTCAGCAAAGAGCACAATCTACATTTTACGGATTATCAGAGTCAAATCCTGAGGAGGAAATAAAGTGACAACCGTCTGTTCAGATCCATAATGTATGCCTTAGTAGCAAGATCTGATTACAAAGGAAAATCTCTTCAAAGAAAAATTTGCTTTCTGATTTGGGGACAGATTTGTTCACAGATATCTTCTGGGAGAGAAGTCATTTTACAATATATTTTGTTATTTCATCAGTTAATTGAGCTAAAACACTCCAGGGTTTTATTTACCTTGATCCATTCCAGAATGATCATATGACTAATATTGTTTCTGAATTCAATAATCCTTTGTAATGAAAAGAGAGAAACCCAGAGAGGTGAACTAATGCACAAAATGATTTCCTAAAGTTTATTTCAAAGAACAAATTGGAAGAATATGACACAGTTATTACGAGACAAATAAACTCAATTTTCAATTCCTTCAACATTTGATGTAATTCTGGGATTACTTTTAATAATCATGATAATCCAAGTTAGTATAAGGCTCTGAAATCACTTCTGAATCTTCTGGGATTCTAAATATCTGAGAAATTTTGAGTACTAAGAGTATTCTGGTAATATTCTAAAGCTTTAAGACTTAAGACCTTTAAAAATTAACTGTATGTCTCAAACATAGTGATAAAACAAGAACTTGTTAATAAATTAATAAGTATTTCTTCATTTTACTATTGAAATCACTTTTTCAGACTAATTTTAATCAATTTTAAAATTAATGCCATTCTATTTTTGAATGTTGCATATAGTAAGTGTAATTAAATGTGAATTGTTAAATAGCCATGACAACCTCTCCTTGAGCTAATTCCGAATAAGTATAAATTAACTATACAATTTCAAAAGCCTTTTAAAATTGTACCCCAAAGTCAATCAGCTCCAAATCACATTTTTCTGTTAGGCATAACAATTTTTAAATATTCTTGCTTTTGCTGCAAAAGCAATTCCCCATGAACTATAGAAAGCAGTAAAATGTGTAAAATTTCAAAGTTCATAATAATTTTAGCATTTGATGTATAGCACTGAAATTGATTTAAACAATTTCAACTATCATCCTAAAGTTATCATCATTTCCATCACTAGAAAACTAATGGCACTATATATTCAGCACTAAAAAATCAGGAATCAGTGCATTATCGAAAGCAAATCATGTACACATAAAAATAACTGTAATTTATCAACTCAACTGCTTAAATGGGATTGTTAGGGACTCCAAAACATCTAAAACATGATCATCCTTTATCAGGGTATAATTTGAAAGAATAAAAGAAATGTTAATGTGTTAATATATATTTTCTGTATATATATATATATATATATATAGAGAGAGAGAGAGAGAGAGATAGGTAGATAGATAGATAGATAGATAGATAGGTAGATAGATAGGTATCTTTGGTTCAAGGGCACAGCTCCAGCTTCTGTTTGGGTCTGGTGAAGGCCTCCTAGCAGAGCATCACATGGGCAGTATGTGTGAGAGGGAGAGATCAGATGACACAACAGTACGCAGAGTTGCAGGGGCTGGAGTGCCTTGATCTTCCATACTGAGAACTCTCCCGGGCTCCACAAGAACTCCTTTAAATCCTCCCACATTGGTGACCCCAAAGATCTCTTACTAGATCCCACCTCTTAAAAGTCAACCTGGAGACCAAGCTCAAACATTTGGGTGACAAACTCATATCCAAACCTCAGCATGAAGTATTTTTTTAAACTTGCACAAGGTGCCCTGTTAGTGCAGTAGGTAGCGCTCAGTCTCATAAACTTGCACAAAAATATACAAGTCATTATTAAGAGGATTTTTAACCCAGTTTGAGATAATCCAGAATCAAATAACCTAAATAGAGTATTTGGAGTGAATTAAGGGAGGCTTAGCTAAGTAACTAACACCTTCGACTCTGAAATGTTCATGGCGTCCCTCTTGCTGTTAACCTACAGCCATCTGAGGTTTATTCTATTGGCTAGATCCTGTTTTATTCCTTAGAATGGATGGGGTCCCAAAAGTGAATGAAAATCCAATTCTTGAGATTTTTGTTTTAATGTTTAGTTTAATAGTAATTCACTTGTCCCTTGAGTCAGGCTCTGCCTTGCTCTCACTCACAATCTTAGGAGATCTGACCCTGTAGTCTATATCAGAAAACCTGGATCCCTTTGTCCTTCACAAATTCTGCTGAACTGTCTGGCTTGTGATCGCACTGTCTAGGTTTTTCTTGATGCACAGTCCAGCCATTTAGTAGATTTATACCCAATTTAACACTTTTGAAAAACCACAGTTATCCACAAATGGAGCAACATTCCTTTTAAGTAAAGGCTAGTGTATGCCCTGAAATATTCAATCTAAAGCTACAAGACCATCAGCCATCAAACCATGGAAAGCACTGCTGCTTTTACTAAGAGTTGGACCAGACTGCTTGACAGTCCTACATTTCCTGCTTAATCACTCTGCCACTCTGCTCTGGTGCTCTGATGCGTCTGAAGTCCCTTTACTATATTCTTAGGAAGACCATTTCGATGAGGTTAGCTTATTTTACATTAGAGTGTTTTATCAGTTTTCTTTTGTTCAGTAATTATTTTATAATATATTGCTTATTTTCCTTTAATTTTAAGAGATAAATTAAAACATTTTATCATATTTAATGCAGTAATTTAAATTTTATGATATTATAAAGTAACTAATTTTTCTAGTGTTTTATCCTTCTATTTGTTTATGGAATAAGAAAATGGACTGATGTGGATTTTTGAGACTCACTGTAGTATAAAGCCCCATTGTCTGTTGGTCATATTTATTTGAGGGAAAAGGGGGTAAGAATATAGGAATTATTTCATAAAACAAGAATCTGAGTTATGAAACTAGATTTGGAATAAGGGCAAATAATAATAAGGAAAGAGAAGACAGAATAGAGACAGAAATGGAAGCAGTGAAGATGGCCACATGTCGTGTACAGAAGACAGTTGCAAGGCAGATTCATGACTGTCCAACAGTCACTATAGTTAATGTCAAGTGTTAAACTGACACTTTAAATAAGTGTCACACATTTAAACAAGTTTAAATAAGCTCGGCCATCTTTAGAACTAAAGCAGAAGACCTCTGCTTTTCTGCAAGCAGAGTCTAAAAAAATAATTATGCAAGCTAACATGTTAATCAACTATAGTCCCAGGGATGCTGACAGAAGACAGGAGCCTCTAGAGACAGAAGAGTGTTACCTATGGCACTGTGGTACCGAAGTTCAGGAGAAGCAAGACAGCTGAGCTACTTCCTTGGCCCAATTCTGAGATGCACGACTGGGAGGCCACCATGCACGGTGTACCAGGAGAGGAAACCTGAGTTTAGGGAAGCTGATTTTTCAGAAAGGCATATGAAAGCCTGTTCTTTGATTACAGGGTCACAAGGTGTATTTCAGAAGTAGGTAGTGGCTTCTAAAAAGAAATAGCTCACTTGAGGATTACTGTTTGATTGAGCAATAATAGGAAGTGGCCCTGGGGAAAGAACAGTCATTAAGAGGGTGATGTTAGTGGCACTCAACAAGAAGTGTAGGAGGGCAAGATGCACACAGAAGACTATCTCTTGGTAGTGGAGTAAATGGTTCTCAAAGAATGACATGACTGACTGCCATCACTAAGGAACTCATCAGAAATGCAATCTTGAACTTCACTCCAGACCTAGTGAATAAGAAATCCAGCAATCTGAGTTTTACAAGTCCACTTGAGAATTCACTAAATTGACTGACTAAAATGTGACAATCAAGAGTGTAAGGGTAAGGAGTTTTGATAGCAATCAAGATTCTAAAGGGTCTAGCCAGGGCTTCTATCAATGTCCTTCCTGTCTCTTAGTCTGTATGGATCTTGGTTTCTTTCCAGTAAAAGGACAGTGTTACATAATTCCTTATTGATCATTACTCAAATTTAATGAAATCCTAAATGCCTTGGCAGAGCTTTGTGTTTCCTGTATTAAAGATTTTCAGATGCATATGGGAAATATTGGCAAAGGCAGGGGAGATCAGCTAGCAAACAGGCTGGCCTGAAGGGTTTCATTAACCACCTTCACAACCCAGAGTCTGAGGCTAGTCTTAGCAGATGCACAGAACTTATTTATCAGCACCACAGACAAGTGCAAAGAGCCAATCTTGATAAGGCTAGCCTACACATTCCTAACTTACTATCATTTTATAGTGGGATCTATTACTAATCTAGCCTTGTATCCTCCGGCCAGAGCATTCTTTTCCAATAGGAACAGTGTTAGAAATTGTGATTAGAAAGTGTGTAGGAGGGAATGGATTTAGAACAGAGAGTTGGCTACATGAGTGAATGGCCAGAGATAGATGATAGACCTATGTCTACAGCGGGAATAACCTGGTTGTCCCCGGCCAAGTTCATTTCTGGTTTTTCTCCAAAAAGCTTCTATATTTTTGTAATTTCATACTAAGTAAGACAGTTCAAATCAACACTATTTTGATTTTAGAAGCTTTGGTCATATTCTGATGAAGTCTTTAAGACCAAGAAACCCTCTGCCTCTCTAAAGCAATATTGCATAGTCTCTGATTTTGTCATTTAAGTTTTGTTTTAAAGTTAAAATCTCAGAAGGCAATCTGAGAGCCTTATCTCCAAATTTCTCATGTATTGTCATATTTTTGTTCTCTCCCATGTTTCCTGTCCCAGCTTCCTGCATCCTAAATGGTCATAAGCTAAGGAGTGGAGACTATTCAGCCTCCAAGAACTACACAGTGGAGCAGGGGCCCACATTTGTAGACCTCCCAATATGTTAATATTCCTCTCAGTTTTCATTCCATTTCAGCTTTAGTGATTTGAGTTTTTAGTATGAAGGTATAATGTAATCTTATCCCAAAGAGGTTATTAATAGAAGGTAAGTTTCTGCTGAGATAATAAACAGTGATAATAAATTCTAGTGATAATACAGATGATGAGAGTGTTATTTAGAAATTTAGATTAAATTGGATCTTTTGTAATGAGAGATTCATTAGAACCAAACATATTCACATTACTCATGAAAAGTGAGTGGCTGAGCAGTTCAGAAATGTGATCAAAGGTGATAATAAATGTAGATAATTCCTGTTCATAAGACTCTTTTTTAATAAAAATGTTATGCATGCTGTATCACCCACATAATTTCTTTGATTTTTTTTTTTTGCTTTTATAGTTGCTGCCTGAAAATATAGACTATATGGATTTCTCTAGTTTCTTTTTAGTTATAAATCTTTATAAAAAGAAGAAAAAAAAAGATAAAAAAGAGTTTAAATTTTCTGATACTGAAGAAATCACAAGACTTTAAAAAACTCACTTTTTGGGTCCATCAGTAAATAAGGCGTATTTATTCCACTTGCCGCTGTACCTATATTATTTCAAACACATTAACGCATAAAGTTTAAAATTAAATGTGCTCGCCCTGTAGATTAATACTATGCTTTTTATCTTTGCCAAATAGCAGTAAGTTGCTTGATTCAATAGACTCCAGGACCACTTGAGTGGCTTTCTTTGTTGCTTTTCAGAAATGAGAGACAGTGAGAGCTGAAAAAGCATTCATCACTGGGAGACTTTGTTTTAAAAGCATCCAAGCTCGCATACAGCCAGCACATAAATTACTCACTATTCAGTAGCACATAATTAGTTTTACAATATACAGTACTAAAAAGCCAGTTCCTAAAGTGACTTTCTTGAAAATAGGCAATGAGAATGTCACCATTTCTCCTCATTCTCCCCGGCCCTCAGTAGCCCTTCTCAGATGACAACCTGCATGAAAGTTTTATGGATATTTCTTGCCTCTGCTTTCTTATAAGGAAAATTGTATTCATGATTTGTATCCATATGCTTAATAATATCTGCTTCAAAATGCAAGGTTAATGAAGGTTTTGTTTTAGACCGCTGACAGGCAAATGCTTTGCAGCTCTATGATGAGAAATAAGATTTCAGTGAATTTTGTTCAAACTTATCTTTTCTCTTCCCACAATAGTTATTTTTATCACTTACCATTAAAAAACAAAAAATGAAAATAAAAATCACAGTAAAGATGATAGAAATTGCACAGAAAGTTTCTTCAGGCTGAGTTAATAAAATGGATAGTCATTACATAGTCAACATTACTTCCCTTGAGATGTACAGAATACACTGTAGTATAAGAACATAATAAATAAGTGCCATTTGCCAAGACTTATCCTGGAGAAATACAATGATCAGTAAACTTCACACTTACTGTAGCTGTGACACTTTTTGCATTTTCCATTTGTAGTAGGAAAATAATCAATGGAATCTTCGGAGAAAGAATGCAACTGTAGTCGTACGAATAGCTTTAGTGCGCACGCCCGAGTGCGGCCAGTCAGCTCAGAAATTGCTCTGTCTTATTTTCACATGTCTACATGAGTGTCCAGGTTAATTTAACTTTATTTCTTAAGTTACTCATTTTATATTGATAGCTAAGGGTTTTTATAAATGTATATGATTATGTACAAAATTTCTGTTACGCCACACAAAAATAACATGCCATTGTATACCATAAATTCAAAACTTTGAACTTTAAAGACTGACTCTTCTCATGCATATAAACATAGTCTAGAATTCCATGAAGAATATATTTGAATAGTGCTTTTATTTTTACCAATTACATGTGTAATTAATATGTGGTTAAGGAGAAGAAAATGAAAAAGGAATGAGGAAAAGCAAGAGACACAGATAAAATATCAAAATATATAAGAATATTTATGCCTTACACCAGGAAGTTTCTTTCGTTGTGATAGTTTCTTAAATGTTTTTTAACTGTTTAAAAAACAATAAAATACTACTAAGGTAATATGTCTTGTTACTTGTGATTTATTAAAGTTTCAAAATTAAAATTGTTATGCATTTGTTAGGATTATATTTATAAATATAGCAAGTTATACAAATATTTCTAAAAGTCCTTTGAAAAGTGAGTACCCTAAATTAACCAAGTGTATTCAAATGTAAATGATATTTATAGACATAGTACATTTGATATCCATCATAAGCAATTTGCCTGGTTTAGCAATGGTCCTCTGAGAATGAAAAATTTCTTAAAGCTTAATAAATTAAATGTAATGATATGATGACCTATGTTTTCTTAGCCTTTCTATTGTCATGCAGAAACATACTAAGATTTTAAATCATAAAATTGAAATGATATACTTTGCCCCAAGCTAGATCACCAGTCCTCTTTACTTTTTATTTTGAAACACAACCTCACAAAGTCACTAAGGTACTTAGTCAAGGCTCAGTCCTGCAATTTTCCTGCCTCAGCCTCCCAGAGTACTGTGATTTCAGTCACCACCACACCCACATTAATTGTGTGTTTGAGACTGGAATCACAGGACTATTACTATTGTAAGCTAAATAATCTAATACAGGTAATTGAAGCATCAAGTGTTCACAGATTTATTTTTCTTAACACAACGATATTAGCATTCAGATTTCTATTCTGATGAACATTTTATATTTGCTTTAAAATCTTCTAGAATGACAGGTTATATGCTCACTAAAGACAGCATTTGTGTTAATTGAAATTATTTAGGCCTGTGTACTCATGAATGTGAAAGATGCATACTATGAGAGAGAGAAATTTCTACTGACTTCTTTCAACCAATAGTCTTGGCCAGACCCAAGATCTGAGCATGCATGTGTGCAGAGAAGTTCTCTCCAGTCAGCCGCTCTGCAGTCTTTTTCATAATGCCTGTATCATGTGTTCAAAACTTCGAAACACAGGCGATCAGGAACTATCATCCAATTTAGTACCTTGTTTACACGGCTTTGATTCTTAAGACAAATACATAGATTTTAGAATCTTAGAGGGGGAAAAACTGTCTTACAGTCAGTCACTCTTGTTTAGGGGCAGCAGATTCACGGGAACTTAAAACGTTTTCCCCAGCTTGGAACTTCTTGACCTTCGGACTTGGACAAGAACTTGGGTTAGAAAACAGTCCCTAATCACAGGCAAATATATATATATATATATATATATATATATATATATATATATAATCATTTCCTTTTATATATGGTATCCTTCTATAAAAGTAAATGATTTTAGTATTGCCTAGAACAATGGATCTAAGCATTTATCACTGATAATTTGGCCTGAAGATCTAATTATTTCTTTATTTTTCTCTTCATTTAACCTGAAATCCAATTTACACACCTACATGCTAATAATGATGAAACACAAGTCTCTGATTTTAAAATAACTTTTTCTTTTCTCAGTTTCTACAGATAAAATGATCTGAAGCAGTGTATGACAACGCAAAGGCAGCAAAGAGAAACTGTGACAGCCCCGGAAATGTACAGGAGGCTTCTTACTGGAGAGCAGCATCTTTGGTTCGATTTATATAAAAATCCCAAATAAGTAAACAGCCGGTATTGTCCAGTTTTAGAAATTCCATTTCTTTTATGTTCTGAGCTGTACGATTGTCAGGTTTTTATGGTTTTAATTGTAAATGTGTTTTCCCTCTTCCTCTTCCTGATTATTTTTTTTTAAGTCTTAAAATGTGATGGACATTTATGAATGGTAAGAGAAACTCTGTATACAAATGTATATTTGTAAAAGCTATTTTTATGATTAGCATGTTTCATTGTCAATCATATATAGTCAGGTGATATTGCAATTCTATGTTTAAAGCTTATTTCCAACAACAAAATACAATGCCATGTAAGAAAAAATACATTGTATGGTAGTTTTATAATTTATTTTTAATTTATAGTTTAAAGTACTTCAGATCATAAGGATAAAACACTTAAAACGTTATATTTCTGCCCTCAATAAGCAGCATTTTTATTAATAAAGAATGCAATTACGTATTTCAGATGTGATGCAACAGTTAAAGGACTATTGTTTGACTTGTGACTAAATTGAGCATGCTCCGCTCTACTGAACTGGAATGTTCCAATTATTACCTAATATTTCAGTATGGATGTGAGATTCCGTGGACAGGTTTCAGTGCTCATACAGGTGAGAACTACATGGACAAGAAAAAGATTGTCCTGTCTTTATATCCAAAAGTTTCAATTAGTGCATATATCGCTTCATTTCATCTCCTGTTCCCAAGGATTCTTCATTCCTAAGCATTGCAAGTGTTTTTCAGATATTCCTAGCTATTGTCTTGTGCTGTGGAAATGGAAAGAACCATCTTCACAGTCCATAGAAGTCAGCATATAATTTCTAAATAAATACTTTCTTTTAAAACAAAGTTGGTGTGTGTCTTTTTCTTTGGGGTGCACTTAGTTTTAATATTCTGTAGGAACTTTTTAAGTCATTATAATAGCACAAAGATTAGTAAAATATTGAAAGTAGCATAGCTTTGCTGAAGTATGTATTTATCTAAGTACATTTCCTATGCTCACACACTTCATGGAGTGAACTGTGTTCTGGAACACAATACTTTCCCATGTAAAAGAAAGGCCAATGCTCCTTAATCCTTGAAAGAAGTCATACTCCAATTCGTACATCAAATTGTTTTTTCTCCAAACACAGAGTTTTAAGAAACTATTTCAGGACTGAAAACAAACCTACCTCATCAGCAGGTGTTTGTATTGTGCCAGACTGTAAGGTGAATGACTGAAAAGTCCCCACTAAACAGCAGAGAGACAACATGCAATGTCATTTTAAAAAAACTTATAATATGTTTCAAAGAAACTAAGAGCCTAAAATCACCCTGGTATATCTTTCCTTAATTTTCCATTTAATTTTTTGTGCAGTCTATGCTCTTTATCTGTCAAATGTAAGTTCATGAAAACTGATATAATTTCACCCCCAAGATGGATATCCAAAATTAAAATATTGAAGAAAATAATTATTGGGCCTGCCATTAGAGAAAATACACCACATTTTCTTATTTAAAGTCTTCTAGAAATTTGTACAGTAGAGCCTAATGTCCAGATTCAGAATGAACTTCATTTTTAAGGCACTATAAAAGCCTTAAAATGATACACTGTTAACTACTTTTGGTGGCCATAATGTAGAGAGGATTTATGATTATGCTTGGTTGGATTCTGAAACTATATAAATCCATATCAGAATAAAATTGGCATAGTGATTAGTAGATTTGCTGCCAGATAGATAAATTTGCAAAGAATAATGTGAGGCTCTGGAAAGAAACATGTTTCAAACACTGTTTGTCAGGAAATTATATAGTGAATATTTTCCACATTTTGCAATTTGTCCTTGTAGCATTAAATAGCACCATACTTATAACTTACAATTAGCACAAATTATTGATAATATAATAATTTCCATCATTAAATATTCTCAAAATAAGATGAGTAATTAAAATACACACACAAAGGTAGCTGTTTCCATGTCTCATGTTCTATTCCCTTGGTCTACGTGGATTTATTTGTTTCAGTACCATACAGTTTTTATTGCTACAGCTTGCAGTGTAATTCAAAATACAGGCCTGTAATGCCTCCCACTTTGCTTTCACCGCTCAGGATTGCTTTGGATATTTTGAGTCTCTTCGTGTTTCACAGGAATTTTAAGATGGTGCTTTGTAGCTCTATATAGAGTCTTTTGGTGTTTTGATTGGAGCTGCACTAAGGTCTTTCACTTCAGATCCAGACTAAGTTCATACCCCAGGGAAAAAGAATTTAAAAGAAAATCCAATTTTACTTACAGAAAGATGAGATTTTTAAATAATCAGATAATGTCCCTCAGCAGCTTTCAAATAGCTACTCTAAAATAGTGAAAGCTGAAATTGTGATAATAAAATGTTATGTGTGAAACGTGCTACACGCCCAAAATATTGCAGTTAAGGTGTAAGGGCAACTTCTTAGCTATTGACTCAACACATATGCTAGTGTATTGGCTTCCTGAAAACATTCCAAAGCAATTTGCTTGAAGATGTACACTATATAATTTCAAAATACAAACGTTCAAGAGCTGTTTTAGAATGTCTAATAATCACTTCCAACCTCAATAAATCAGATTCGCATATAAAACTCATTGAAAAGGTATTTATAAAATGGAATGCAAAAATTGCAAGCAAATGCATGATAAAAATCTATATATGTAAATATAATCATAACTAAAGAACTACCCATTTTTATAATTCCTGATTGAGTTATAAATTAATAGGAGAGAACATGAGAAGAAAATGTGTTAAATGGCTCATCACACACATCCCTTCATTTAACAAATATTCATTAAGCATCTGTTATTTGCCAGACACTCTTCTAAGTTCTTAAGATACATCAACTGATGAGCAAAAGAAATGACATCCTTCACCTTGGTATAGTGTGTCAAGATTATAGTTTATATAAAAGTAATTATGATAAATTAGAAGCAGACTGTATATCTTACAAATATACTTAAGAATCACAAAATCAAGCACTATGTTATTTGTACCCTAAGGGAGAATGAAAGGATGGAAGTCAGAAGTGAAGCAAAGTTCTTTTTTAAATGTCTAAAAGTAGAATGAGAAAATGTCATCTAAAACAATAAGTGAAAATAGGTTAAATCAACGTACTGACAGGCAAAAATTTAGCTTAGCAAACTCAATGGTGTGCTGCTTAGAGAAATCACAAGAAAATATTATTTAAAAATTAATAATGAACAAATGATCCCTACCTCTATTTCTCTATCCTAAAAGCTTTATGCTCAGTTTTTTATGTGCTACAAATTGTATACTCAAAAATGGCTTTTTCATACCTCATGATTCATTGTACAGTACATAACAAAGTAAAGATCTTAAAAATACCCAATTCACTTGATGAAGCCATCATGACTCTCATATTAAAACTTTACATAAAAATAGAATGCAGAAGCTAAATATAGGTATCATTAATATAGGTTAAAAGATCTGAAATCAAAATACTTGCAGAAGTAGAACTTTATAAGAAAAGTTCCTACACACACACACACACACACACACACACACACACACACACATTTATGCATCGTATTTTATTTTTTAATGTTTATTTTAAAGAAAGATAAAAAAATAAAAGCAACGATACAGAGTTTAAAATAGGGATAGTAAGAATTTAACAATGGTTAATGTATTGCATATTGTTGTCTTAAAAGCAGTTGCATTTTAAAAACAAGGTTGGGGATATAGCTCAGCCACACAGCCCCTGCCTGGCAAGTACAAGGCCCTCAGTTCAATTCCTGGACCAAAGTAATAAAAAAGAAGAAAGACAGATAAAGAAAGAAAGGAAGAAATCATAGCATTTTTTAAAAAATTTCTGCTTCACACTGAAGAACATATTACAATTGAAATTATATATAAACCAAGAATATCATCTATTTAAATTAATATCTTGTTCTGTTCTCAAAGCAGAAGCTAGTAGTAAACTAAGAAGCAGAAATAAGTAGTGTAACTATCAGGAACACTAATAACAATATTTTTGTTCAAATAAAACGTGGACTATTAACTTCCAAAGCTAAAAAAAGCAAAAAAAAAAAAAATTATCATACTAACACTATACCTTAATTGTGAGTTTTTTTATTTTAAAGAGTGTTTTAAAAAAAGAATAGAAAAATACAAAAAACAAACAAAGCAAGGATATTAAACATGATACGGTTTCAAACCAAATGGTAGGGATTAATAGTGGTTGCTATATTACATATTGATATCTTCAACAAAGTTGGGATTACATTGAATCCATACAACAATTTTAGGAGTACAACCATTTTCACAATGTTGGTTCTTCCTATTCATGCAAAAGGAATATCTTTCCATATCCTGAAATCCTCTTTGCACTCTTCCCAGAGTATTGTAAATTTCACTACATAGATCTTTTACTTCTTTTGTAAATTGATTCCTAAGGATTTCATTTCCTTAGATGCTATTATGAAAGATGTGGTTTCACTAATTTCTCTCTCCGTCTGTTTGTTGTTTGTGTACAGGGATGCTATTGATTTTTGAGTGCTGACTTTGAACCTAACTATGCTACTTAATTTGGTTATTAAATCTAAAAGTTTTTTAGTGGAGGTTTTGGGATCTTCTATGTAGAGTATTATGTCATCTGCAGAGAATAATAATTTCATTTCTTCCCTTACTGTCCTTATTCCTCTTATTTCTCTCTCTAGTCTAATTGCTCTGGCTAATATTTCCAAACTGTATTGAATAGGGGTGGTTCCTGACTGTAAAGGGAAATCTTTCAGTTTTTGACCATTTGGAATGATGTTAGTTGCTTGTTTCTCATAGATGACTTTTATCAGATTGAGGTAAAGTCCATCTATGCCAATTTTCTGTAGGGTTTTTATCATGAATATGTATTGGACTTTATCCAGTGTTTTTTCTGCATTGATGGAGATGGTCATGTGATTTTTGTCTTTGGCTCTATTGATATGGTATATTACATTAGTTGAATTACATATATTGAAACATCCCTGCATTCCTTGAATGAATCCCATTCAGTCATGGTGTATAATCTTCTCGATCATTTGTTGCATTCTATTTGCTAGTATTTTACTGAGAATTTTTGCATCTATATACATTATGGAGATTGACCTGTAGTTCTCTTTTTTGGTTGAGTCTTGCTCTGGTTTTTGTATCAGGACAATACTTGCCTCTAGGAATGAGTTGGGGAGAATTCCTTCTCCTTCAGTTTAATTAAAGAAATTGAGAAGAATTGGTGTTAAATCTTATCTAAATTTCTTGTAGAATTTAGCTGTGAATCCATCAAGATCAGGGCTTTTCTTCATTGGCAAGTTATTACAGTTTGAATTTAATTCACTGATATGGATTCCTTCAGTATTTTTATATCTTCTTCATTCAGCTTCGGTAGTTTATGTGTCTAGAAATCTGCCCACTTCCTCTGTGTTTTCCATCCTGTGAGAGTAAATGTTTTCAAAGTAGGTACTGATGATCTGCTGAATTTCTACAGGATCTGTAGTGACTTCATCTCTTTCTTTCCTTATTGCATGTATTTCCACTTTTTCTTTCCATTTTAAAGTAATGTTGACTAGGAGTTTATCGTTTTATTTATTTTTTTCAAAGAACTAACTCTTCAATTCATTAATTCTTTGTATTGTTTGTTTAGTCTCCGTTGCATTAATTTCTGCCCTCTGGTTTATAATTTCCTGTCTTCTCTGGGCTTTGGGTTTGACTTTTTCTCCTTTTTCTAGAAACTTGATGTACAGCATAACATTATGTGTGTTTGTTCTGTTTTCTTGAGGTGAGAATTCACTGTTATAAATTTCTCTATGAGGACTGCTTTCATTGTATCCCACAGCTTCTTGTAAGTTGTATCTATATTTTCATTTGATTTTACATAGTGTTTAATTTCTTCTTTGATTTCATCTGTGACCCATTGATTGTTCAGGAGGGTTATGCTTAATTTCCATGTGTTTATGGAGTTCTGGTGATTTCTGTTGTCATTAATTTCCAATTTCATAATACTATGGTCTGATAACGTGCACGGGATCATTTCAATTCCTTTGCATTTACATAAACATTTCTGTGTGCCAGTATATGGTCTATTTCAGAGAATATCCTGTGTGCAGCTGAGAAGAATGTATATTGTGTTGCTGTTGAATGGAACACTCTGTAAATGTCTATTAAGTCCATTTGTTCACAGGTTTGGTTTAGTTCTGTTATTTGTTTGCTCGTTTTTTGTCTAGTTGATCTATCTCTTTGTGACAATGTGGTATTAAAGTCCTCTGTTGGATTATGTTGCTGCTTATTTCATTTTTCATGTCTGTTAAAATTAGTTGTATATAGTTGGGTGTCCCTGTGTTTGGTGCACAGATGTTTATGACTGTTACCTCTTCCCCCAAGTTTTCCCCTCACAAGTATATAGTGACCTTCTTTATCCCTTTTAATCATTCTTGGTTTGAAGTTCCCATTGTCTGCAAACAGAGTAGCTACACTTGCTTTTCTCTGGGTACCTGTCACATGGAGTATTGTTTTTCCAACCTTCGATTTTAAGTCTATAAAATTTCCTTTTGAGTTAAATGTGTTTCTTGTATACAACATATTGTTGGATTTTGGCTCTTGATCCAATATGCCAGTCTACTTCTTTTCATTGGTGAATTGAGTCCATTTACATTGATGGTTATAACTGCTATGTATTGACTTATCTTTGTCATGTTGTTTTCCTGCTGTTGGTTCCTCTTTTTCCCCTATGCTTAATTGCTTCCTATGCTTGGTGGCTCCTTTTTGTTTTAAAGTTGTGGTTCCTTTTTTGTCTATTTCTAGAATATCTTTTAGTACTCTTTGTAGGGTTGCTTTGGTGATCATGATGTTCTTCAGTTGATCTTTACCATTTTATTTGTCCATTAATTTTGAAGGATATTTTCCCAGGGTACATCAGTCTTGGTTGGAAGTTGTTTTCTTTCAGAACCTGAAATATTTCACTCCAAGCAATTCTTGACTTGGTGATTTGTGTTGAGAAATCTGCCATGATTCCTATGGGCTTTCCTTTATAGGTGATGAGTTTCTTTTCTCTAACAGCTTTTAATTTTCTGTGCTTTTGTTGAATTTCTGGGATCTTGATCACTATATGTCTGGATGTAGATTTATTTTGGTTATGGCTAGTTGGAGTTCTATATGCATCACTTACTGGCTGTCCAATTCTTTTTCCATGCTTGGGAAATTTTCTATTACTTCTACAAATAGTCTTTTTATGTCATTTGTGCTTTCACCTGCTTTTTTATTGATACCTATTAATCCTACATTTTTTTGGCTTTGTCTTACAGTTGTTGAATTGTTACTTGTTCGTTTCTTGTTATTTTTTAAGATATCCTTCCTTTCAAGGTCATTTGCAGTGAAGCAAGTCTATCTTCATCTTTGCTCAAGTGGTTTTGCTAGCTTTTGATGGAAGTTTTAATTTCCTGGACATCTGTTTGAATCTGTTTCATGCGTTCCAGTTCTTTCCTATATTGTTCATTCAAGGTTTCCATTAATTTACTATGCTCCTCTATTTTGTTTTCTATTTCTTCTTTAGATGTGCTAAGCAATGCATTCATTATTGTTGCCATTTCACTTTTTAACCTCAGAGATTATTTCTGATCTGATGTCTTCTATGGCCTGATGGAGTTGCTTCTTTACTTCAGCTGCTATCATTTTAGAAATTTCAGAGGTAGGACTATTGACCTCTTCTATGTCAATATCTCCTGGACTTGTTCTGGGTGGGGTGGAGGTGTGCTATTGCATTTTCCTCCTTTGTTTTGTCAGTTTTCAGAGATCCAGAGGTTCTCTGGAGCTCAGTCTCACTCCCAGGTTGATATAAGACTGGTGGGCAAGGACCCAATGGTCTGCAGTGCTGTATGGCTGCCTCAATGGATGCAATCCTCAGTGTTCCCACAGTTGTCCAGGGTTTAGTCTGGCTCCCACCCAGGCGTTCTCAAAGATATCTAGGTTTCAACCCTGTTTTCACTGGGGTATAGCTGTGGGCAGGTCATGTCGCCAAGTCTCCAGACACTGCCTGGGACCCAGCGCAGTTCCCGTGCCAGTGGGTTCAGGGTGAGTGTGCAGTCACCAAGGCCTCTGAAGCTTTCTCAGGTTCATTTTAGCTCCCATGAGGGTGCAAGGTGGGGACAGGGAGTGGCACTCAAGGTCCCTAAAGTTGTTTGTGGCTCTACCTGGCTCCCAGGCTGATGGAGCAGAGGTAGGGCCAGCTTACAGGTTTTTCCAAAGCTGTTCAAGGTTCAGCTCCAATGGGGGCAGAATAGCAGGTAATGGCCACCAGTCTCCTGAAGCTGTATGGGGCTCTGCCTTGCTCCCACACTTGTGGGGGAGGGGCAGCGCTGGCTCACCAGCAAGGTTCAGCTTATCTCCAACAGGGGGGCAATTATGGGTTTTTAAAATGAGTTATCCGAAGTAAAAATTTGCATAGCCTTTTAATATGTAATAACTGAAAATATATTGAAAAAATTACCTTTTATGATAATGTTTAATTAAAATACCTCAGAACAAACTCAGATAATACATCTACAAGCCTAGATACACCGCAAACGTTTTATCATAGAAATAAATTATATATATATATATATATATATATATATAATGAACATAAGGAAGATGTTCTTAGATGGTAAGTTTAAAATATTTAGTACTCCACTTTTTGCACATTAATTCAATATGAAATCTTCCCTAAGTCAAAGCTATTAATATCATTTCACATGCTGATGAGTCAGTCCCAAAAGCACACTTATAACCCTCTCTTCTCTTAAACTACACTGAATTTTTAGCAGGAGATTTTCCTCTTGGACATCTCAAAGCATCTTAAGCTTAACTCTAAAGTAGATTTTATCCCTAGTGTTTCCATTCATATAAATGTTTCTCCACTCATTTACTAAACAAAGAAGTTTCACATAATCTTAAACTTTTTCTCTTACTCCCCTTCTAGTCTACCACAGCATTTTGTTACTGTTAATCTTGAATTCATTTATTTTTCATAACTTCATCTCCAGTATTCCAGCTTCTTTCTTAGTTTATCTGTTTATATTTCACTCATGGTTCCAATCTAAGAGCCATCCTTCTAAACTCTCAGTCTGAAGTGTGAACTGTACAACTTCGTTGAAAAGTTTATAGCTGTACCTAGGCTTTGTCGTTGCTTAGGAGGCTCTGCATGTCCAGTTCCTGCTGACTTCTTCTGTCTGTGCTTGAAATATAATGTGCTGGGCTTTTCTGCACTTCAAATCTTTATCATTGGTAGTCCTGGGACTAGAACGCTCTCCTTCCATCTCTTCATGAGACCAGCATACACTCATTCACCAGTGCCCAAATTATGGGTTAGTATCATTCTGACATAGGTTTATGCCACCTTCTGCTCTGAACCCATTATTCTTTATTGAAGCACCCTGACTGATTTATGGAACTCCCTAGTTCATACCTTATGCCCTTGTTCATAGTCATATTGCTTCATTTTCTCACTAACCTATAGGTCTTAAAGAGACAGGGTTCAGTTTCTGTCCTTTATTATCCAGCATTCACTGCAGTGCCTTGTACATAAAAGGAAAAATATAGCAATATCAATAAAATTTCTATCTTAATGATCTCTCATTTAGTCTACATTCTATATAGAACAATAATCAAATAAATAGCAAATAAAAATAGCAAATAAAAGTAAAATTAAATAAAACTATTTGAAGCAAATGGAGGATATG
Organism: Dinomys branickii; assembly: GCA_004027595.1. NCBI lineage: Eukaryota > Metazoa > Chordata > Mammalia > Rodentia > Dinomyidae > Dinomys > Dinomys branickii. The sequence goes on along the minus strand of PVLD010000607.1, from coordinate 49,000 downwards.
CCATTCCATTAGAATAATAATGAACTAAGAAAGTTTACAACCACGGATATGGCTCAGTGGCACAAGTGCCTGCCTGGCAAATAGCACATCCTGAGTTTGACTCCTGGTACCAAAAAAAAACAAAAGGAAAAAGAAGCAAGTTTAAAACTCAAAGAAAAAATGAAGAAAACTAGACAAATATTTGAATAAAATAAAACATTCTTAAAAGAACACTTAATGTAAAAACACTTCATATTTAATGAAATAGTCTGTAAACATAATGTCACTGAAAATGGCCCAATATCCCTAAATAAATCTGTAGCAATTATTTAGGTATCTTTCAAAGTATGTATAGTATAATACTATTCCTAACATTTATTACAATAAATGATTTATTTTAGAGGTATTTTTAATCAGCAATTTAAAATATTTTATACATGATATTCACTGTCCTCTTTTTTATTTTAAAAATAAAAGAAGAAAACATATTAACAGACATCCATTTACAAAATAGCATAAGAACAATACAAACAATACAGAGTTACGGACAAAGTGGGAGGAAATTATCAATGGGTGTTGTATTGTGTATGGATACCTTCAAAGTCGTTTCTCAGGAAAACAAATGGAGACATGCAATACTGATCAAACAAGTAATCATTAACTATTCCTTTCAGTAAAGCAATAAAAGACAGTAGTGCCATTGTCAGCTATCCTGTATATACATGCATATATGATTCCCCCTTCTTTCCTTTCTCCTTTCCCAAACATGCCCCTTACTTGTGAGCATTTTCCTTTCATTTCACAATGTCTATCATACCTCCTACTTTTCATTCGCTCTTTCAGGTTCTTACACTAATAAGACAATACATTGCTTACATATGCACATCTGATTTTTTCCACTTATGAATATGGTCTCTAGTTGTGAACATTTACCTATAAAAGCCTTGAGTTTATCTTTCTTTATAGCTGAGTAATATTCCATTATACAAAAGTACCACAATTTCTTTATCCAATCCTCAGTGGATGGATATTGGGTTGCTTCCACAATTATCTATTACAAATTGTGCTGCTATGAACATGGGTGCACATATATCGCTGTGATATTATATGTTCAGATATTCTGGGAAAATACTCAGAAGTGAAATAGCTGAGTAGCATGGGACCTCCAGACCTAGTTAGCTGAGGAATCTCCAAACTGATTTCCACAGTGGTTTTACCAGTCTGCATTCCCACCAACAGTACAGAAGAGTTCCTATTTCTCCACAGCCTTGCCAGCATTTGTTATTGGTTGATTTCTTAATTATAGCCATTCTTACTGTGGTGAGATGAAATGTCAATATTGTTTTAATTTGCATTTCTCAGATGGCTAATGATATTGAACATTTTTTCATGTATTTATTTGCTGCTTGTATTTCTTTATCTGAGAAGTGTGTATTCATCTCAGATGCCCATTTTTGGATTGAGTCTTTCAATTTGCAAGAGCTGATGTTTTTTAATTATTTATATGTTCTACATAGAAGACCTTTGTCTGAGGGACAGGTCAGATGAAATATTTTCCCAATTTGTGGGTTTTCTTTATACTCTATGGGTGATTTCTTTAGATGTGCAGAAACTTTTCAGTAGGATGAGATACCAGTTGTTGATTCTTTGAAGTATTTCATGGGCAGTTTGGTTTTTGTTCATGAGCTCTCTGCCTACCCCTATGTCTTTAAGATTTTTACCTACTTTTTCTTCCAATAGATTTAGTTTTTCTGTTTAATATTGAGGTCTGTGATTCATTTTGACTTGAGCTTGGTGCATGGTGATAGACTTGGGTCTATTTTCAGTCTTTGGCAAGTGACAAACCAATTTTTCCAGTATCATTTATTAAAGAGTCTGTTGTTCTTCCAGTGAGCTTGTTCAGCACCTTTATCAAAGATTAGGTGGCTGAGTGTGTTTGTGGTTGTGTCTGTGTTGTCCAGTCTGATCCATTGATCTTCTGGTCTGTCTTTTAGCCAGTACCATGTTGATTTTATTACAGTAGCTTTGTAGTATAACTTCAGGTCAGGGATTGTAATTCCACCCAATTTTTCCTTGTTGCCCAGTATTGCTTTTGCTATTCTGGGTCTCCTCTGGTTCCAGATGAATTTAAGGAATGTTTTCTCTGTGAGATATGCTAATGATAGTTTAATGGGAATTGCATTAAATCTGTACAACAGTTTTGATAGTATGCCCATGTTTACAATGTTGGTTCTTCCTATCCGTGAGCAAGGATTGTTTTTCCATTTATTGAAATCCTCATCTCTTTTTTCAGAGTACTACAGTTTGCTTTAAATAGATCTTTTGCTTCTTTTGTTAGTTTGATTCTTAAATATTTAAATTTCTTGGATGCTGTTGTGAAAGGTATGGTTTCCTTAATTTCTCTCTCAGTCTGTTGTTTGTGTGTAGGACTGCTATTGATTTGGGGGTGTTGACTTTGTATCCAGCTACACTGCTGAACTTGTAATTAATTCAAGGAGTCTTCTGGTGGAGTTTTCAGGGTCTTCCATATAAAGTATCATGTCATCTGCAAATAGTGATAGTTTTACTTCTTCCTTTCCTATCCTTATTCCTTTTATTTCTCTCTCTTGTATAACTGTTCTGAATAATGCTTCCAGAAATATGTTGAACAGGAGTGGTGACAGTGAATATCCTTACCTTGTTCCTGATTTTAAAATAAAAGCTTTCACTTTTTGTCCGTTTTGTATGATGTTGGCTGTTGGTTTGTCATAGATGGCTTTTATGAGATTGAGATAAAGATTATTCGTTCCTATTTTCTGTAGGGTTTTTATCATGAATGCATGTTGGACTTTGTCAAAAGCTTTTTTTGCATCTATTGAGATGATCATATGGTTTTTGTCTTTGGCTCAATTGATACGGTGTTTATTTGCAATTTGCAAATATTGAACCATCCCTGCACTCCGGGAATTAATCCAACTTGGTCATGATATATGATTTTCTTGATGGTATCCTGCATTCTATTTGCTAGTATTTTATTGAGTATCTTTGCATCTCTATTCATTAGGGAAATCAGTTTGTAGTTCTCCTTCTTGGTTGGATCTTTCTCTGCTTTTGGTGTTAGTATAATACTTCCCTCCAAAAATGAGTTAGGGAGAATTGCTTCCTTTTCATTATCATTGAATCTTCTCTGAATTTCTTGTAAAATTCTGCTGTGAATCCATCAGGGCCTGGGGTTTTCTTTGTTGGTAAGATTTTAATCACATTTTTAATCTCATTAATTGATATTGGGTTCTTCAGGATTTTTATATCCTCTTGACTCAATGTTGGTAGTTTGTACATATCTAGGAATCTGTCCATTTCTTCTGAGTTCTTTATCTTATGGAAGTAAATATTTTCAAAGTAGGCGTTAATGATTTTCTGAGTTTCTGTAGAATCTTTAGTAATTTCATCCTTTTCATTCCTTATTCCATGAATTTGAATTCTTTCTTTATTTCATAAGGTTGGCTAGGGATTTATCAATTTTATTTAATCTTGTGAAGAACCAACTCTTTGATTCATTTATTTTTTGTAGGGTTTTGTTCATTTCAATTGCATTAATTTCTGTCCTGATCTTTATAATCTCCTCCCTTCTTTGGGATTTGGGCTTGACTTGGTGTTCTTTTCTAAAACTTTGAGGTGCAGCATTAGGCTATTTATTTGTTCTCTTTCTTATTCTTGTGTGTGAGTTCACCACTATAAATTTCCCTCTGAGGAATGCTTTCATTGCATCCCACAGATTCCGGTAAATTATATTTGCATTTTCATTTGTTTGTAGGTATTTTTTAATTTTTTCTGTGACCCATTGGTCCTTCTGGAAGTCATTGTTTAATTTCCAAGTGTTTATGGAGTTTTTGGAGCTCTTTTTGTCATTAATTTCCAATTTCAGTGCACTGTGGTCAGATAATACGCATAGGATAATTTCAGTTCTTTTGCATGTAGGCAGGCATGCTCGAGAATGTGGTCCATTTTAGAGAAAGTTCCATGTGCAGCTGACAAAAAGGTCTATTCTGATGTTGTGGTTAGAACACTATGTGTACCTCTACTAAGTTCATTTATTCACAAATTAAGTTCATATCTGTTATTTCTTTGGTGATTTTTTTGTCCAGATAACCTATTTCTTTGTGTGAATGGGGTATTTAGGTCCCCTGTTACAATACTGTCAGTAATTATTTGGTTTTCCATGTCTGTTAAGATTTGTCTTATATATTGAGTGCTCTTGTATTTGATGCATACGTTTATGATTATCTCTTCCTCTTGCAGTTTTCCCCTAACAAGTATGTAGTGACCTTCTTTATCTCTTTTGATTGTTTTCTCTTTGATGTTTACATGGTCTGCAAACATGACAGCTACCCCTGTTTTTCTAGGTATCTCATGCATGGAGGATTGTTTTCCATCTTTTGACTCTCAGTCTATGGATTTCCTTTTGAGTAAAATGATTTTCCTGTATATATCATATCATTGGGTTTTGTTTCTGAATCCACTCTGCTAGTCTGTTTCTTTTGACTGGTGAATTGAGCCCATTTACATTTATGATTATAAGCTATATGTGCTGGCTTATTTTTGTCATGTTATTTACTTGCTGTTGGTTTCTTACTTTTTCTACCTGTTTACCTGCTTGCTGTTCTTGAGGGTTCCTTTCTATTGTTGTTCTTGAAATTGCATTCATTTTCTTCTCTGTCCAGAATGTCTTTTAGTACTTTTTGTGAGGTTGGTTTGGCACTCGAAGTTCTTCAGTTGCTCTTTGTCATGGAAATGTTTCATTTCTCCTTTAAACTTGAAGGATAGTTTGGTAGGAGACATCAATCTTGGTTGGAAGCTGTTTTCTCTTAGGACATGTAGTACTTTGCTCCAAGCTCTTCTCTATTGGATGGTTTGTGTTGAGAATTCTGCCACGATTCTGATGGGCTTTCCTTCATGGGTGATCTGTTTCTTTTCTCTAACAGCTTTTAATATTCTGTTGTTTTGCTAGAGATCTGGGATCTTTACTATTGTATATCTGAGTGTAGTTTTATTATGGTTATGTCACTATCCTCTTAATAGGCTAACACTGCACATAAAAGCAATAAGCACTCACAAGGAAAAAGATTTTAATATAACAAAAAATTAATAACTGCCAATCAAGAAAGCAAACTACAACACATTTTGAACATTTAAGATTAATGAAATTAATTTAATTTTTAAATTGATGAAAAAGTTAAGTACATCTGGAAAAATGGCATGAAGAGACAATTTGCTAAACTTGATCACCTGCCATTGTTGAAAACAGGAATACTGATTAATGTCATCTGATGCCTTTCAGAAGGGGATATGGCCTTGCTAATGATGTGTTTATCTCAAGAGTCAAGAGAGATGTGTCTGTCTACCCAGTCTTCTAGAGAAGTTTGTAGTATAAATTATTGAGGAGCAGTGATGCAACACAGAGTATACCTGACGATGTAGTGATCATTTTGCTTCTTTTTACTTCTCACGTCTAAAAAGCTGTACAAGCACCAGTGATACCCTCAAGAAACAAGAACTAAGGAGAAAGCTTCATCGAAATAAATGACAGTCCTGCTAACTCAAATCTGTTCGGCCAAGTACAAGGTTAATAATTATACAAGGGTTCAATCTGAAGATTTCTTTCTCCACTCTTATTCATTCACTTTCACAGTAAAGCACACACACAATTGTATCAAACAAATACTTGATTTTCATCTATTTCAAAATGTCCAAATTTAGTAGCCTGTCCAGTACATAATCCTATACCTTGTAGACAATCTAGTTTACAGGTAAAACAGATTACATGAAGCATATACCTTCCATGTCTATTTTGTCATTAATGAAATGCCACTGGATCTAAAATCCTCTTAGAATATGTCTTTAATATGCTCACACTCACGGCTGTTTCCTGGCCCAATATCTAACACAGTCTCCTTCTAAAATTGAAGCTGGAAACATTTTGAGGAAACTCATTTGTGGATTTCAATCTCCTAGTTCCTTGTGATGCAACATTGCTACTGTTTGAGTGAGACTAATTTTAAAAGTTTAGAAAAGAACAATGCATTCACAGTGAGTTGTCCTTCTCAACTTTGCTTCTCTCTGATTGACTCCAAACAAATAAAAGATCATCTCCCTAAAGTTAGATGTGTCTCCAATTTTCCACTCCAGTGAAAGAAACTTTTATAGAAATATACTATCTAGAGTCTTTATTTCCCACTATACACGCAGCTATTTGTGTTACTTCTGGACCTTAAATTTCTAGCATTTGTTTTATGCTTGAGAGAATGTTTTATTAACTTTTAATAAATTTGTTTGTTAGGCTTTAATGGCAGAAAGCTATTCTTTATAAACAAGTATAAAAAAGTACCTATTGTCATTGACTTTTGACCATTTATCCCATGACTGTAGAAAATTGGCTTTTTCTTCAATTATTTTTCCTAATGCATTAAATCCCTTTTTGACAACTGTAAGATTGAAAGCATTTCAAATGATATTAGTTCATTGTGGTTAACAGAAAGAGCTTTGCTTCCTAATATATGTCAGACCCTTTATCAAACACTCCCAGAAATCAAATGCATTTTTACTGACCTTTATTCATTTTGATAGTTCCTCTTTCACCTTGTTCTACTCACTAGGAAGGTGATGCAAGTTCCTTAGCCTGACATTTTTAGTCTTTTTATAACTTCAGTACATCATCAATTCATTTATTTGCAAACTTCTCCATTAAATACAGATTCTTACCATGTAAATCTCACTAATGTACAGATAAGATACAACCACATCATTTACTGTGGTTAAAAATTACATTTGAGAATCTGGATGGCTTTTCATTACCTAAATTCTCTCAATCCATCGTTTAAAATCCAGAATTGCCTGAAATCAATATGTACATGTGGACTTCTATTTTCCTACTTTTCTCCATGTAAGTAAACTGTTAACAAAACAGTCTGTCCTTTCAGTGAAATTAAGCAAATGCTTTAAATATTAATGGAATATTTACTATAATATACACTATTCTAGTTACCAACCTTGCCCTGGAACTGCCAGTGCTCTTACTTCTGCTCTCTCATTTGTATTTAATAATATTATATGTGGGCACATACATTTGCCTGCAAGAATTTTTTTAAAAATTTAAACTGGATAATTTATAATTACTTACTCACTCACTAAATCAACCTGTGCATATCCTACCCTGTGAAAAGAAAGGCAAGGTAAAAGTGTAAGATTTTTATAAGTTCACAGCCTGAGGAAGTTAAGAAAAAATGAATTATGGGATAAAGTATTGTGTGCCCTTTTGCATTCGTCCCAGATTGTTGCACCAATGGAGTGCTCCCTCATTCTGACGAACCCACACAGCTGGACAAGGATCATCAAGGGAAAAACTACACACACTCCCAGGGTCGGTAATCTCCCTCCTTGGGCTTTTGTGTGTGGTCATTCCCCCATTAGGACACCATTCTCTTTCCTTTTATATCTACTTAAGCACAACTTATATATGTGGCTGCAAGTTTGATGCTCATGAAAGTTAGCTTTCATTCCTGATGTAAATCACTCAAAGAGACATAGACCTAGTAAATAAGATACAATTTATCAAATCTATCATAACATCAAAATATGATTATGTGAATTATTTGTAATATTACATTGTATCAAGCTATAGCTTTTGTCAAGTTATTAATGCCACTGGTAAAGCTCATTGACCATATGTAATGAACTAGAATATTTATTATGGAATTCGGAAACACTGACTTCTTAGAAAAGCTTGGATAATTTTGAAACATTAAATTTTTTCTTTGAAATATGCCAACTTAATTGTTATTTGCATATGTAATTTAAACAAAGCAAGTAGACTTGTGTCAATGAGAAATTATTAAACACCTGTTACATGCAGATCTCTATCAAATGGGACACATACCGAAAAATAATTTATTGAAAACTTCAAGCTATAGCTTTAAGCAAACATAAAATAAATAAGGACTTTTCTTTTTTGTCTTTCAGAAAAAGGACTCTCCTTTTCTATGCCTGAGCACTAGAGATGCCAAAGGCATAAAATTTTGATAACTTGAAATGAATCTGTCAGGCAAGAAACCCAGCTGCTGCTCTAGAGTAAAAGAGGAGATGAAAAGGGTATAAACCTGTCTCGATCCTCACTCTGGAAAAACCTCAGAATTTTGAAAACTTAGTTGGCCCAGTTAAATAATTTTGCTTACCTACCAGGATTCTTGATAGACATTATTGTATCAAAATTAGAGAAAATTGAAAAAAAAAATCCTTATAACTTCTTGGGAGTCTCTGCATTGAAGCAGGTGATTCAAATACGGGTGGGTCTGTGAGGCCTTAACTGAGGAGTGTGGCTACCTGTGGAGTGAAATGATGTGTGAAGTACTCACAAATGTGCAAGTTTGATGCTGATGAAAGTTAGCTTTTATTCCTGATGTAAATCACTCAAAGAGACATAGACCTAGTGAATAAGATATAATTTATCAATGTCTATCATAATATCAAATTTATCATAATCTGTCAATAAATCTATCATAATGTCAATTATGATATTTGACAGATTTGTAACATGAAAACCCAGAGGTCAGAGGGCTCTGAAGGCCAGTGGTTAAGAGCACTGTGCAGCACAGGCAAGAGCTGCACTCAGAGCAAACTACAGAGATACCAAAATCTCAGAGGACCATCCTTGAGTGCTAAGCTGAGTGTTGATCAGCCTTTGAATTAGGAATCTACCAGAGTTTGAAGAAGAACCATCTAAAGAAGGAACAAATACCTGAAAATTTCATAGTTCTTGGAATAGTGCCAGTTTCCAACAGCCACAGTGTGCAAGCTCAAAATGTAGTAAATAATGGTTGTAGCATTAAAACTTTTCTCAGTAGACCAAAATAAAGACTCAAAGGACTGAACTCTTATCTGGCATTATGTAAAAAATCCTGTATCAAGTAAAATACGGAGGATGGGAGCCTCATTAGGAAGAATAATTAATCAGTTCTAAATGAATCAAAATGATACAGATGATATAATTAATAAATAAGAATATTAAATAGTTATTATAACTGCACTTTTATATTCAAGTAGTGGAAAGAAATTCAAATACAGGGATATTGAAAATATTCTTTTGTGGTTCACAACCTGAAGATGAAGCGTATCTGGAGTGAAAAGAGCATTTCTACAGTTTTTGAAAAAATTAAACAGAATCACCAAATGATAGAACACTTCTAGACATATACCCAAAGGAAATGAAACAGGGTTTCAGAGAGATATCTATATGTCTGTATGTACAGCTGCATTATTCACTGACTACTATGTATAAGCAACTAAGGTATCCATTGATAGATGAATGGACCTGATGTCTGTATCAACTGAGATACAGACACACGTTAGAATGTTATGTAGACTTAAAAATAAGAATCCAGACACATGCTATGATATGGATGAAGCTGGAGGAGATTACACTAAATTAACTATTCCAGTCATGAAAAGAGCAATACAATGACTTCACTTACAGGAGATATTTAGAGTAATTAACCTCATAGAGACAGAGAGTAAATTGATGATTGTGAAAGGCTGAAGTGAGTGGGGAATGGAAGTTATTGTTCAATGGGTACAGAGTTTCAGTTTTGCCGGATGAAAAGAGTTAGAAAGATGAATTGTTATGATGTATATACAAAATTATGAATATATTTAATACCACAAAACTGTATACTTAAAATGGTTATAATGATAAATTATGTTTACGTACTCTCCTCCATGAAAATTTGGAAAAACAAAAACTATCCAGTCCCTATCTCTTCTGCATTTCATACATAGATAAGCAGAGGTATACAAGAAATAACGAGGAAATTATAAGACAAGTGGTAATTGTCTTTGAAAATATTTTTAAATAAAATTTTTAAAAAGAGTCCTTTGAGGTAGTCTGAAAGTTTTGGAATTGTCTGACATTGATCAGCACTATCGTCTTCTGTACCGCCTTCTGTATTAAAATCTGCTGGGATTACATAGTATATAAAGTTACCTTTGATTGTACGATATTGTGTAACTCCAGGAAAATGCGCAGGTTCTTATAAATTTCAATCAGAAATAGACTATACTCAGTCTACTAAGAAGATGTGAATTTAAAGTGAGGTGAAGAAATGATAAGAGGATTTGGGTTTATGTGTTTTCTGTGGGGGAATAAAACGAAAGTAAGAAGAAATACAGTAAAGCGGGTAAGGGTAGGAACCCCACCGTGAGAATTCTTCTACCCATTTTCTAGCTGTGTGACCTTGAACAAGTTGTTTGATTTTCCTGTACCTTAATTTTCTCATCAGTGTCTGGCAAGTCTGGCAAAGATCAAACACCATGGGAATGTGTGGTATTAATTTGATTTCATTTCAATTTCTTTGGACTCATTAACTTTTGAGAAAATATCCCTATTTTATTAATTTTGTTAATATTATCCTTAAGATTTTAAGAAAATATTTACAGTAGAAAAGAAAGAAAACAATAACAATGAAACGGATACCTCAGTGAATAAAGCATTTTTATCTCCAAAATGTTGACTCTCATATAGTTATTCTCTTGTGAATAAACAGTACATTTCAGAAAGTGATATTTATCAACATGCAACTGATAGATGACTCAGTAAATTGAATACTTATTTTTTACCTTAAGTAATATAAAAGCAAATGTAGGATAGCATTAGGGAAGAGATTCTGAAACAAAAAAGACAGAAAATTGAACAATTCACTGGGGAGAACAAATGCCATACAGCATGAAATAAATCTCTCCTTTTAAATCACAAAATAGACTTGGAATCATCTACTATGTAATGGATGACTACAGAAGGAGAGAGTAAGAGATTAATTTATAATATTATATCACCCCAGAGGTTTTGAATGCTAATACGTCATTAATATGATTCACTTGCTCAAGTGCTCATCTATGCACATCAAGTTTTTAATAAACTCACAGTTAATTTAATACTCTTTTAATTTGAACTGTAAAGAGGTCAATACACCTTGAATTTTAAAATATATTATCTTCAAAGTATACTTGAAAGTAGAAAATGCTAATTATACTTAACAAAAACATAACTTAGTAGAAAATACACTTGGAGGGAATGATAAAATGAACATTTTATCAAGAACTATGAAGGGCTTGAAATTGTACCATTTGGTGGCTAGTCACAAAAGACAGAAGGCCCCTGGGTCAGAATCAAAGGCCTTTTACTTATGTCATGGGGAGCAGTGTAAAACCCCTCTGCATCTGTCAAATGATCACTTTGTTGTTGTTTTTTTTTAACAAACAATTCCAATACCAAAGAAAGCACTGCTACCATTTGCTAAACACCACCCTCATACACACTTATTTAGACACTTGTATTCATTCTTCCATAGGACCCATTTCTAGAAGTGCGACTGGTAAGTAAAAAGACACACATATTTTACTTGTAGAAACACACGAATAAATTGAGTGTGACTGCACATAAGGGAACCCCACACTTCAAGGATTTTAGCTTTCCAAGGAGAATATCTAAGAAAAGTTCCCTCATATTTTGGACAGAGAATTGAAAGATAACCATTTGAAGTGTGGAAGCATCCCCGGAAAATTCTCGATACAAAGGCCTGCTCTCCAGAGTATGACTACCAGAGATTTGCTTCCCTGAGCAAAGCACAGCTGGCCAGCGCCAGCTCCGGTTCCCACTCTGCATTCTGATTCACTTAAGAGGGTGGGAAAGGCTAAGAAGCACATCTGAAATGAATCCACGAAGCAAAGCCAACCAAAAGCTGAGATTTAATCAGGAGATGTGATGGTTGATGGTGTCAAAGTGAGTAAATAATGCCCAACTAAATAGGCTCAGCATAGTTCTGAGTGTGGAACACCCACTCTACAGAGCATTGTCACCAGAATGTATGAAAGGGAATCAAAGAAGGAAGGATTGCTTCTGTCTTCTTTGGAGGAACTCCAGGCTTTGCTTTCACTTTTAACACCATTTCCTGGTTTCCATCACAGACCCTTTGGCCTCTTGATAGGGACTTGCATGCAACAATACACAGAGTTCCAAGCTGTCCACTGGTGCCTTTGGATCCCCAGTGTGGAGATCATTTCAATAGACTCAGCAAAAAAGGATTCAATAAAATCAATACCTATTCACAATAAAAAGTGTAGAAAACTAAGAACAAAATGGAATTTCCTCTACTTGTTCAGCACATACATAAAAACCCAAGGTAACTAACATGATAATAGTAAGACCAAAACAATTCAAGGATGTCCCCTCTCATCACAGTTTTCCAGTTTCTTACAAAACTAATCATACTTATGCAAACCGGCAACCAAGCTTTTTGGTATTCTTTAAAAATTTTTGAAAACATACATCCACACAAAAATCTGCATGTTCACAGCAGCTATATTCATAATTACCAAAAGCTTAAAAGTAACCAAGATGTTTTTCAGTAGGCTAACGTATCTACACAATGGAATATTATTTAGCACTAAAAAGAACTGCACTTTGAAATGATGAAAAGACATAGAGGAAACTAAAATACATATACCAAGTGAAAGAAGCTATATTAAGATGCTACATTCTACAGGATTCCAATTAGGAGACCTTCTTGAAAAGAATAAACTATGGAACAGAAATTATCAATAGTTTTTAGGGGTTAGGAGCAAGAGAGAGAGAGACTGGAGGAGACTGAAGAGAGAGATGGACAGGCAGACCAAAGAGGACTTTTAGGGCAGTGAAAATACTTTGATTGACACTGTAATGATGGACACATGTTTTATACACTTGCCCGAGAGCACAGGATGCACATCACCTTCTAAGAACCCCATAGTAAATTGTGGACCCCAGATGACTACGGTGTGTCAGTGTAGGGTTCAGTAGTTGTAATAAATGCAATGCTCTGGAAGGGGACATTGACAAGTGAGAATATGTGGGGCAATGAATATACAAAAAGTACCTGTACCAGCTGGGTATTGTGGCACATGCTGATAATTCTAGCACTTGGGAGGCTGAAGTAGGACGGTAAATGCAATTTCAGGCCAGCCTGGACTGCACAAGGAGCCCAAACCCATCCTGAACTATATAGTAAGACTCTGTTTCAAAAAAAAAGAGAAAGAAAAAGAAAAAATGTACTATACTTATGTCTAAATTTTGCTGTGAACCTAAAATGCTGTCCAAAAAAGTCATAAAAATGTCAAATTTTTTCTTACACCAATAATGATCAATTGGAATTTGACACTGAAAATGAAATATTACCTTCAGTATACCACAAACTGAAATACTTAGGTATAAATCTAACAAAAAACGGGGGATCTACATATGTAAATATTATAAAAGTCTAATGAAAGAAATAAAATAGGTGCTAACTAATTGGACTATATCCTAGGTTTATGAATTGAATATTTTCATTTTGCTATGATATTAATTTTTCTCAGTTTTATCTATAAATTCAGCAGAATTTCAGTAAATATCTCAGGAAGTTATTTGATGAGTACTGACATATAAGTTCTAAAATTTATATGGAAATACAAAAAAATTTTAAAAATCTGAAAAGCAAACATAATACCCAAAGAAGAGGATTGACATTATTAAATCTCAAGACTTCCTATAAAACTACAGGGGCCAATATTTTATGGTACTGGTGAATGAATAGGAAAATTAGGTCAATGTAACCAAGTGGGAAATCTAGAGAAGGAACAACACAAATATTGATCTCCAGGGAAGCAGAAATGTGACTCAATGCAGCAATAGTCTCTTTAACAAATAGTTTGGGTACAAGTGGAGGATCCATATGGAAAAATTAAAAACAGTTTAGAGGCAACTGAAAAAGAATTACAGATCTAAATGTAAAATGAAACTTTAGGAATATCTGACACTTAATATCTCACTCAAAATCAGTCTCATGAGGCACACCAAAGGATCCCAAGAATTTCAGTGTAACAAGTTCCATGGTACTCACTTGGTTGGCCTTGAACCCATCTAGATTCAATGTATTTTTCAGGGAAACATTAGAAAACACAGACTTTTCTCTAAAGACCACTCTTGGCTGATGGTCTAAGACACTACACACTTTCCTGAGTCTCTCCAAGAACTTACTATTGGACTCTGTTGTGTTCCACCACAAACACAGGAATTCCACTGCGACATTCCCCAAAATGGCCTGTAACTCTCCAGTCATGATCTCATGTAAACTGTAATTTTTCAAATAGCAGGGAAGTCTTCCTTTGTGTTGGGAGGGTGAGAGCAGCACTGCAAGTAGGATGACTTATTACTTCAGGATAAATTACCCTTTCCCTTGACTGGACCTGGGAAACTTCACAAACATTAAAGGCAATGATTTTGTTAGTTCTAGCATGTGTCACTTACTTAATGAAGCAGTCTTGGCCTATGTCATGCTTCTCAGGCTATAGTTGATTGAGAGAATAAGATGGTGTTACATAATGGGGACACTGGACAGGATATAGACTTCATCCAGGAACAGTTGGGCACAACCATCATTCTTCTTTTGTTAACCTCAAGTATCTTCTAGACAAAGTGCATTTTTGATTCATAGTCACAGTTTTATAGCCACTGTGGCTTTTTCCATGAGGAACTGTGGTCAAAGGATGGCTTCTGTGGGTCTTGTAACATCACTGCTCATAACTATCTTATCAATATAGTTTGGCTTGGAGCTGGGGATATAGCTCAGCAGCACAAGTGCCTACCTGGCAAACACAAGGTCATGAGTTCAATTCCTGGTACCAAATATATATAGTTTGGCTTCTTTTGAGATTCAGCTTGCTTTATCAGGGGAGGGGTCATCAATGGTGTACAAGCCCACAAGGAAAAAAATACAACTAATATTTCTTTCTGGTGCTACTGATACTGTTTTGGGACATAACTTTTATTCTACTTTGTGAGTTGTAGCCATCATAAACCAGTTTTGTCCTTTCAACTGGTAGCTGCCAGCCTCTCAGAATGTGACCATTGCACCCTCTGTAGAACAGGACAAACAGCCTACTCTCAGGCAGAGGCATGGATCATGCAATCTCTCACTAATGCTTTTCTATTCTTTGTCCCAGAACCCACTGAATATTGAAATCTGTATTTTCAGGCTGGGAATATAGCTCAGTGGCATACGTGCCTGCTTGGCAAGTGCAAGGTCCTGAGTTCGATTCCCAGTACCAAAAAAAAAAATGATAGAGGCTTATCTACTAAATCCATGTTTTGCCTTTTGAACAAGGATTTTCCACATTCAGTTAGGAAATCTCTCTACAACTCATGCAGTGTACCACTGCAAGAAGACTCTGCATACAGTTAAATTATCAGTTTCTACTGTGGACAATTTCTACCCTAAACAGAAATCTTCATTAACCCTAAGTGACTAACCTCAATGCTCACACTCCTTAGTCTGACCGTCATGATTTCAGTTTTTGCTGTAACTTTATTGGCTTATTATTCAACAGTCTTTATATGAATTTTATAGTCTTGCCAACTAGTTAGTGATCACAAACACTACAGAACCCAAAAATCAGCCTTTCTTTAGCTCCCATGTCTTCAGGGATACTCTCCTCTCACCAATATCATTTAATTATGATATGCATGACTCACAAGGCTGATAGACTTCTAAATCCTGTGATTTATTTAATTTTTTATTTTTTAAAATGCCCTCAAGCAGCAATAGTTTCTGGACATAGCATCTTCAAAAAAAAATAGCCTATAAACAGAGCTAAATATATAGTTCAGGGGTAGAGTGTTTGCTTAGTATGTGTGAGGCCCTGGGTGCAATCACCAGCGCTGGGAAAAAAATAAATGATAAACAGAAGTTAGGGCTCAGAATGACTTTGTAAAAAAATCAAAACTTTTCATCAATTTTCACTACATTGCCATGTATTGGTATAGTTTTTCAAAATAAGAAATAAAAAGATCTCAAATCCTATCCTGAGGGCCCTTATATACAAACTCTATTATTAAACTGAGATCAGAAGTCACTTAATTTATGCCACTCTCTGTTGGTTTCCCTCATAGTAAATCACAGGCTTTCTATTTATGTCCTCAGAGCATTTTCTTTATGCTTCCTCTTTGGTTCCCAGTACTCAGTTTCCTTTTCCTGTGTTTATAATAATCTGCTTACTTTTCATGGAAGTAACATCTATTTTGTAACTTCGTGTTGCTCCTTGGAAAGATCATTACTGTAGGAATGTGACACCACCTTTCCTACTGTTCTCTGCTTCCCAGTGAAAGCAGAGCCTATCGCTCATATCTGAAAATAGTAATGTGTGGTGCCTGGAAAGGAAATGAGGGAGTGCGTGGGTGAAATATGCCTAGTTTCAAAGCAAAGAGCATCTAAATATACCTGAATAGAAGGATAAACTAATGGTCAAACACAATTGAGTGCTAAGAAAAAGGTGTAAGAAAGGAAATGTCCTCAAAAGATGTGAAGATTTCCTTTGCTGTCTGTGGCTGGTATTTGCAACATCTTCACAGGGCAGGGGAAAGATACAGGAGAGCTGGAAAACAGAGCACAGAGATAGGAATTGAACGAGAACTGCAAAGACTCTTGGGGCCAATCAGAGGACTGTGGATGCCATTTATCATATGAAATTGTGTGCTTTTCCTAGATTTATTGTTTCTGAAAACTGATGAAGATGGTATTTTTGATAATTCTTCTTACAATTAAAGAAATAAATTTACATAAGCCCAGATATATGTAATATTTTCTTTAACTATCACGAAGCTTTATTCTGGTCATGTGAGCACTCTCTCTTGGGGCTCCATCCCTTCCGCACTTACATCAAACTGATCAGCTGGCTGATGTCTCACCACTCTTTATACCTATTTCTTTCATAGATTTTATCACAATGCATTGTAATCATTTGTAAATAATTTTATTTCCTACACTGGGTCGTGAACTCCTGGAAAAGAGGCACCTTGTTCTATTTATTCCTTTATGTATTCCCACCATCCAATACAGAGCAGACTCTAATAAAATTTTTAAAAATTTTAACTGACTGAAAAAACAAGTTTGTGTAAAAGTGCCACAGTATTTCAATAATTTATTAAAATTAATATAAGTTTTTTAAGTTCAGGATAAAGTTCATATAGCAAATATAATACATTAGAGCTTATCTTTCTCCCTATGCATTCACTCAAGGTTTCCAAAGTCATTAACATCGATTGCCACATTAAATGTTGGATAGCTATCATCTGTCAGTTAGACAAAACATTTCTGTATTAGTATTTTAGCCTGAATAATATAAAAACAATATTATAGATCCAATTAAGCTGTTGAGATTCACATTTCTTACAGGTAAAATACACGATACATTTGTCTTTTTGTATTCATTTAACTAAGATTTAGCAAGTACTTTATTTATCAAAATTCCAAGACCTTTTGACTGGGAAATTATAGAAAATATCTTTAAAATTATTAAGCATTTTATGAGCCTTTTACCAAAGAGTATATTCTAAAAGTCACAAACTAGAATTAGCAGTCATTACCTTATTCTTCTGAAAATGCTGCTTTTGATAATAATCAACACCCACCAGGTTATTAAGATTGCAATCTAAACACAGTTCTCTCTACTATGTTCAATGCTTCACTTAATGGTAGAAAGTAAATTCCTACAGATGTCATTAATCTCTCATGTGCAATAATTTGCCATGGTTAGATCCCACTATGGTCATGCTATGTTTACACCATGAGCACAAAGTGATGAAATGGATTTCAAACAAGTGTATTAGAATATATGCATCTAATTATGTATCCCCACTGGAGATACTTTCGATTTCCTTCCAGAATGTTTACATCCCACCCAGATATTATGGTAGTAACTGAGACAAGTTTGAGTGATAGCCAAAAGAAATAAAGATTACTTTTACCAAGGTTTGTGCGAAAGACTTCAGGGAGTGAGGAGCATTCCTATACGGCCTGTACAGTCCATGGATCACTACATGTTTTCCATTAAACACATGAAAAATTTACAGCTTTTCAAGATTCTCAACATCTTTGGCACCAGGGACAAGTTTTATATAAGACAATTTTGCTACTACTAGAAATGGACATGTTTTCTTGATGACTGAAGAGCACCGCATTTATTGTGTACTTTATTTATATTACTATTAATACAACTCATCACAATGCAGAACCAGAGGGAGTTTGTTTTCCTGGAATTATATACTCTCATCTGAAGGTTATCAGAAACAGTGGCACCAAACCATATTGTGTATCTTCACTGCACTCCGCCATCCCCTTTCGTTGCTATAACTGCGGAAAAAGTGACTTCACAAAGACAGACTGCTGGAAATAGTAGCAGACTCTCGAATGTTTCATGGCAATAAGAATAGTCTGCTTTCACTTTAACCAAAAATGAATAAAGATTAGAAATTGTCTCAGACATATTTTTAAATTTTTAGGAAACTGTCATTTGCTTTCTCAAGCAGTTGACTGTCTCTAACTTATCTTCTGACCTATTCAGAACTGAGTCACAGGTCCACTCCCCTCCCAGTCAGGAGATATTTCGTGGCTGGGAAGTAATGCTCAATCTCTTTTGAAATCTGGTTATCGCGCGAGAGGTGGAAGAATGAAGCGTTGGCAGTCTCTTTCAAAAATCTCTCTAGGGTTTGAATTACATCAAAAATTCCAATATTCACTCATCGCTCCAATACTTCCAGTTTAGCTTTGAGTTCAGTGAATTTCCCTGCCAACTCAAATAAGTTGTCATTCTCTTTCGGGGTAATAGATTGACTTTGTTGAGCAGATTGGGTGTCATACATATAATCATATTTTGCAACCCATTCTGTGTCACTGAAATGCACTGCCAGGGGTGACTGCTTATCTTAAAGAAATTTCTCCACTTCCTCTCATAACTCAAAAACTGTAACCCATGATCAGCCTTCAGAAAACCATTTCATGTCTGTATATAAGAGAAGACATACATGCTCTGTATCCATCTCTTCCCAGGGCTGAACAGACAGCTGTGAGTTACAGGCATATACTTTCATGTGGTTGGTAATTTTAATCATAGCCTGTCGAACCTTATTAAGTTCAGATGACGTTTTTTAGTTACCCAGCATTTCTCTATGGATGACACTATATGAAGGTTCACATTCAAAATCAACATTTCTAACCTGATGGCTGAAACCAGGAAGTCATCTGTTCATAGAATATGTTGATGTAATTCAGTTTTCCATATATGTAATCGTTCAAAGATTTGAATAGCTGTGCCCTGGTGCAGTTGGTTGGCAACAAAAGTGTGTATAATGTATCTCTATGCAAACCCTTCTGAAAAATATATCGCACAATATACTCCCAGAAGTAAGGGTTAACTTTGGCAACGTGGTTCAACACAGTGAAGACATATTTGCTGAAGTTGTGGCCTTCAATTGTTAACTCCGTTCTTTATTTCTACATTTTATTTCTCTTGAAAAACTCCAAAGCCCCGTCTTTTCATGCAGTTTGCTTGGTATCCATATGATGAAGTAGTTTTGAAAGTTTCGTGGCTTCATCTGATGGCCAATTGCCACATATTATACAAACCAGGCTTAGAGAATGTGAATCACTTGTTACAATGAACCCATAACTTAAGTAGGACTGTTGGTAATTTCATTAAAATACTGCTTTATTTTTGTTCAAAGTTTGGAGTTTCCTGTCCTCTCATCATTGTTTCCCCTTTTCAAAGAAGATCTCCAGTGACAGATTTTTTTTACTATTTTAGCTATGTTTAGCTTGTGGTCTTACAAAACCATGACTGAGACAGGTGCACAGTGTGGAAGAGGTGCAGACAGAAGTGGCAAATAAAGTAATATCAGTCTATATGTAAACTGAAACAGGTGTCAGATTCTGAATTAAAGCCTAGCAGTAGATGCAGCTGTACGATTAAAATACATCGACTCACTTGCCACTTAGAAAGCCTGCCATCACACGCAGCATAACTGTCACTTGTCATTCACTGACCGTGTTTTTAAATGAGCCTGCAAGCAACTGATTTTCTATGGTCTCTATCTAGTCAAACTTTTATGTTGTTAATCTGTATTTATAGCCATGCCACAGTGGTAACACCATTGCCTTTTGTCCATCTCAAATCATCAGACATTAGACTTTCATAACAAACAAGCAACCTAGACCCGTTGCAAGTGTGATTCACAGCAAGGTTTATGGTCCTATGAGAATCTAACGCTGCTACTGACTTGTTAAGAGGTGGAACTCAAGGGGGTAACTCTGGCTATGGGGAATGGCTTTAAATATAGATGAAGACTCCCCCACTTTCCCATCACTCATCTCCTGCTGTGGAGCTGGGTTCCCAACATGCCATGGATGGGTATAGCCTATGGCCTGGGCACCGAGACCCATGAATCACAGGAAGAAAAAGTAGTCTGATTAATTATTAGTGATTTTGCAGAAATAAAAGTAGAAAAATGAAAGAGATTTGGCTCAATAGCTAAGCAAAGGCAAGATTGCTGAAGGCCAACTGTATGTGAAAAACAGTTGGCATTTAATGGTACATATAGGAAGTAGCACAGTGGGATTTGAATTTTATAACAATTATTTCAGTCTTATGCAGGACAGATTAAGGAGGTATCATGCTCAAAGAAAGACCATTTAAGAGATAAATGATGACTGAATTATTGCTATAGAGTGGAGGTAGATGTGAGGATGATTTTAGATGTGAAAAGATGTTAGGCAATGCAGGAGTTTGGAATGACTCTCAAATTTGTGGCTTATGTGATTGGATGAATAGTGTGCAACTAGCCAGACATTAGTGGTGGACAGAGTGCTGAGAGTGAAAGGTGTTGACTTGTATTAGTTTGCTGGAAGTTAGAAATTATCAAACTTAACTAAGTACATGAGTAGTGAAAATACAAGTAATGAAAGGAATCACAATAAAAGATTAGCTTACCCAGAAAACATAAAGAAATGAAAATCAAACCAAAGGAATAAAAGAGGAGGATAGTACTGCAAATCAGAAAAAGTAGCAGAGTAGGTAGAAGGATACATAGCCAAGTTGTGTCTTAAAAGCTAAGGAACAGATGTCCAAGAAGAAACAAAACTTACAGTGGATCTTCCTTTACCAGGAGTTCAGCCAGCCTAGTTAAACCATGATCCAAAAATCTTAAATGGAAATTTCCAGAAATAAACCATTCATAAGGTTTAAATTCCTTGCCATTCAGAGTAGTATGATGAAATCTGGTGTCTTCTTTCTGTGCTCTGGGATATGAATCATCCCTTTGTCCAGCATATTTACACTGCATACACTACCCATCTGTTAGTCACTTAGGAGTCTTCTAGTTCATCAGACTGTCTGTGGCAGTATCAATGCTGTGTTCAAAGATACCTTATTTTACTTTATAATGGCCACAAACCACAAGAGTAGTGATGCTGGCAATCTGGTCATAACAATGAAAAGCCAAAAAGTGATCCTGTCAAGTGAAAAGATGAGATTTCTCAACTTCATAAGAAAAAAATAGCATGCTGAGGTTGCTAATCTCTATGATAAGGATAAATCTCATATCTGTAAAACAGGGAAAAAGAAAAGAAGGAAACTTGTATTAGTTCTGTTGTCATACCTCAAATTTCAAGTCCTAGCCTCACTGTATGATAAGTGAATAATTAAAATGGAAAAGACATTAGCTTTATGGATGGAAGACCTGAAGAGGAAACACTTTCCAACTGATAGTGTTTGCCACACAAAAGCATTGAACTTATAAAAGACATCACCAAGTGATCCCTTAAATCAGTAACAACTAAAACTGACTACAAGTAAAGCACAGTCACACAGATTCAGAAAGAGGTTTAGATAGAAACACAAAAATTTCTGGAGAGGCTACTGGCACATTTCTGCTCAAGTTAAAGAACTTGATTAAGGAAAGAGACACCATTCAAAGCTTCAAAGCAAGTCTTAAACTGTAATGAATCCAGGTTTTTGTGGAAAATAATGCCTATTAAAACCTATATGCATGCAGTACAAAGGAGCTACCTGTGCATAAAACATGGAAAATGAACTCTGGTGAGCACTGTACAGTAATTTATTTTGGGAATGAAAGAGCAAGCATGTTTACATAACTTTAGCTATAGTTTACTATTATATATTTTTATTAGTTATGCCTGTTAATGTGCTAGTTTCAAATTTTATAAATTCAACTTTATCATGTGTTTGCATACATAGGAAAAACATACTATTTATAAGGGTTAAGTACTATCCATGGTTTAAGGTACCCACAAGGAATCTTGGAATACATCCTTCTGCACTAAAAGATAGGCTATGTGACTTTTTCCATGCTATTTCATCTAATTCTCAAAACAAGCCATTAAAGCAAATGTTTCTCATACTGTATGTGGGTAAATAAGGCTAAGATCAAGTTAATAAATTATTGAACAGGTTATAAACTGAAATCCACCTGTCCCTAGGAAACATAAATGCTGCCAGTGGCATTATTAAAAAAGAGACCACTATGGGAGCAATCCTGAAGAAACAGATTTGGGAGGCTCAGTGAGCTATACTCCACCCCCACACCATAGCGGAAATGATTCTAAGCCCCAGGGAGCTTCTGGAGCCTCAGTGAAACATACCCAAACCCCAACATCGGGGGAGCAAAGCAGAGCCCCAGACAGCTTTGGGAGCCTCACTGTGCCATGTTCCATACCTCCAACATTGTGGGGAAGATGCCGAGCCCCAGAGTCTTCAGTAGCCTTGGTGAGAGGCAGCCTCACTCTCCTACCATTTCTGGAGCTATGCTAAGACCTAGAGAGTTTTGGGAACCTCCATGAGCTGTGCCCTGCAACCCCATCCTTGCAGGAGTGATGCTGAGCCCTGAATAGCTTCAGTAAACAGTGAGCTCTGCCCTGGCCCCACCATCGCAGAAGCAAAAGTGAGCCCTGAACAGCTTTGAGAAACTAGGGGAGCCACACCACACCCTCCCACCATCAAGGGAGTGATGCTGAGCCCTGAACAGATTTGGGAAACTCAGAGTACTGCTAAGCCCCATTGAGCCTCAGGAAGCTCAGCGAACCACAGCCTGTCCATCCAATTTTGGGAGTGCGACCGAGCCCTGGTTAAATTTGGGAGCACTGAAAATGACAAAACAATGGAACAAAATGCAATCTCAGACCTCCAGCCCATCCAAAAGAAGTCCAGGAGGCAATAATATAGAACATGGAAGTCACACACCTGAAACTTCTGAAATGATAGCAACTGAAGTAAAGAAACAACTCCATCAGGCTATATAAATAATCAGATCAGAAATAATCTCTCAAGTAAAAAAAAGAAATGACAGCAGTGATGAAAGAATTGCTGAGCACATCAAAAGAAAGATGTAGAAAAAAATTAGGGTAGCACAGACAAAAGATGGAAAACTTAAATGAACAAATAGGAAAAAATTAATGTGCATTAAACAGACTCAAACAGATATTCAGGAAATTAAAAATTCTGTTGAAAGCCAGCAAAAGCAATTCAATGAAAATGAAGATAAACTTTTAGATCTTTAATACAGCATTTGTAGCTAGTGATGGTGAAAGGAAAGATCTCTTAGACGTAGCAAGAAACCAGGAAATAACAATTCAACAGCTGCAAGGTGAGGCAAAGAAAAACAGTGATTTATAGGTGTCAATGAAACAGAAGTCAACACAAAATACATAAAAAGACTATTTGCAGAAGTAGCAGAAAATTTCCCAAGCATGGTAGAAGAATCTGATATACAAGTGAAGCATATAGAACTCCAATTAGACAGAACCAAAATAAATCCAAATCCAGACAAATAGGTCCCAGAAATTCAGCAAAAGACCAGAATATTAAAATCTGTTAGAGAAAAACCCAGACCATCTATGAGGGAAATCCTATCAAAATCATGGCAGATTTGACATACAAACCATCAGGTCAGGAAGAGCTTGGAGTGAAGTGTTTCAGGTCCTGAAAGAAAACAACATTCAGCACAGATTAATGCAAAATTAATAGAGAAATAAGATACTTCCATGACCAAGAATGACTGCAGAAATTCCTGACTACCAAACCAACCTTACAAAGAAGACTGAAAAATATTCTAGAAAGAGATAAAAATGACTACAACTTCAAGAACAATAAAAAAGAACCACCAAGTACAGCAAGCAATTAAGTGGATGGGACAAGTGGGGAATCAAAACAGGAAAATAACATGCCAAAGATAAGCCAATACATATCAATTATAACCATCAATATAAATGACCTCAATTCATCAATCAAAAGAAGCAGACTGGCAAAGTAGATAAAGAAATGAAATGCAACAATATGCTGTATATAAGAAACACATTTAACTCCAAAGGAAATTCATAGACTGAAGGTCAAAGGATGAAAAACAATACTCCATATGACAGGAACCCAGAAAAAAGCAGGGATAGCTTTTCTGTTTGCAGACAAGTGAACTTCAAACTAAGAATGATCAAAGACAATAAAGAAGGTCACTACGTACTTGTTAGGGAAAAACTTCAAGAGAAAGAGATAACAGTCATAAACATATATGCACCAAGTACAGGAGCACCCAGCTATATAAGACAAGTATTAAAGACATGAAAAATCAAATAAGCAATAACATAATTGTAATGGAGGGTTTTAACATCCCATTGTCACAAAGAGATAAACTAGGCAAAAAGTAAGAAAACTAAACAAACTTTTGGAGAAATGGACTTAGTAGACATTTACAGAGTATTCTACCCAATGACAACACAATATACATTCTTCCCAGCTACACATGGGTTGTTCTTCAAAAGAGACCATATATTAGTGCACAGAACACGCTTAGGTAAATACAAAAAAACTAAAATTGTCTCATGCATATTATCTGACCATAGTGTAGTGAAATTGGAAATTTTTGACAAAAGAAACTACAAAAACTGTTTACAATCAAACAAAAATGCACATACAACTTACAGGAACCTGGGGGATACAATGAAAGTAGTCCACAAAGAGAAATTTATAGTGGTGAATTCCCATATCATGAAAATAGAATGAGCACAAATAATCTTATTCTGCCCCTCAAGCTTCTAGTAAAAGAAGAGCAATTCAGGTTCAAGCCCAAAGAAGTCAGGAAATTATAAAGATCAGAGAAGTAATTAACACAGTGGAGACTAAGAAAATAATACAAAGAATTAATGAATCATACAGCTGGCTTTTTGAAAGAATAAAAAATATTGATAAACACCTAGCCAACCTTATCAAAAAAGAGAAGAAAAAGTCAAGTCCGGGCTGGAGGTACAGCTCAGTGGGGTAAGTGCTTGCCGCTAAGCACTAAGGCCCTGAGTTCGATCCCCGGTCCCGGAAAAAAAAAAAAAAAAAGAAAAGAAAAAGTCAAGTCCATGTAATAATGAATAAAAAGGTGAAATCACCACAGATTCTACAGAACTTCAGAAGATTCCCAAAAACCTTTGCTCTTATAGCATGGAAAAGATGGGAAAATGGACAGATTCCTAGATACATGTGAATTATCAAAGCTAAATCAAGAACATATGAAAATTCTGAATAACTCAATATCAGTCAATGAAATAGAAAATGTAATTAAAAATTTACCAACAAAAAAAGCCCAGGGTGTGATGGATTCACAACTGAATTCTACAAGACATGTAGAGAAAATTTAACAACAATTCTTCTCAAACTGCTTAATGAAATTGAAAGGGAAGCAACTCTCCCTAACT
Source organism: Dinomys branickii (assembly GCA_004027595.1). Taxonomy (NCBI): domain Eukaryota; kingdom Metazoa; phylum Chordata; class Mammalia; order Rodentia; family Dinomyidae; genus Dinomys; species Dinomys branickii. The sequence goes on along the minus strand of PVLD010000607.1, from coordinate 23,402 downwards.
CATTCCTGGAGCCAAGTATTATCCTGATATCAAACCCAGAGAAAGACCCAACCAAAAAAAGAGAACTATAGGCCAATCTTCCAAATGAACAGAGAGGCAAAAATCCTCAGTAAAATACTAGCAAACAGAATGTAGCAAATCATCAAGAAGATTATACACCATGACCAAGTGGGATTGATCCCAGGAATGCAGGGATGGTTCAGTATATGCAAATCAAGAAATGTAATCCACCACATCCACAGAGCCAAAGACAGAAAACACATCATCATGTTAATTGATTCAGAAAAGCATTTGACAAAGTCCAAAACTCATTCATCATAAAAACTCTTCAGAAAATTGGAATAGATGGTCTTTAACTCAATCTGATAAAAATCATCTATGACAAACCAACATCATACTAAATAGACAAAAACTGAAAGCTTTAACTCTCAGATCAGGAACAAGACATGGATATCCACTATAACCGTTCCTATTCAACACAGTTCTGGAAACATTAGCCAGAACAATTAGAAAAGAGAGAGAAATAAAAAGAATAAGGATAGGAAAGGAAGAAGTGAAATTATCATTATTTGAGGATGACATGGTGCTTTGCAAAAAGACCTCAAAAACTCCACCAAAGGACTCAGAATTTAATAATGAAATTCAGTAGTGTAGCTGTATACAAAGTCAACACTCAAAAATCAATAGCATTCCTGTAAAACAGAAACAACAAGCACACTGAGAGAGACATTCAGGAAGCCACAGCTTTCACAATAGCATCCAAAAAATGAAATACCTAGAAATCAATCTAACAAAAGAAGTAAAAGGTATATACAGTGAAAATTATAGTATTCTGAAAGAAAGAGATCAAAAAGGATTTCAGAGAATGGAAAGATATTCCTTTTTCATGGATAGGAAGAACCAAAATTATGAAAACGGCCATACTCTAAAAATTGCTATACAGATTCAATGCAATCCTGACTAAAATACTATTAGTACATCACACAGATCTAGAGAAAACATTCTTAAAATTCATCTGGAACAAGAAGAGACCTAGAATAGAAAAAATGAACGTGAGCAACAAAGGAAAAGCAAGAGGCATCACAATCCCTGACTTGAAATTATACTATAAAGCTACTATGATAAAATCACATGATATTACCAAATAAAACCAGATTTGAGGATCAGTGGAACAGATTCAAAGATGCAGACACAACTATAAACACACTCAACCACCTTATCTTTGACAAAGGGGCCAAACATGTTCATTAGAAGAAAGACAGCCTCTTTAATAAACGGTGGCTTTCTACATGCCAAAGACAAAAATCAGACCCATGTCTATCACCATACACTAAATGAAAGTCCAAATGGATCGAAGATCTAAGTATTAAAAGAGAAATACTAAATCTATTGGAGCAGAAAGTACATAGAAATCTTAAAGATATATGGAGTAAGAAGAGAGTTCAAAAATGAAAACCAAACTGCATAGTAAATACTTCAAAGAATCAACAACTGACATCTCATCTTACTGAAAAGTTTTGCACATCAAATTAAATGATACAGTAAAAAGGAAACCTATGGATTGGGAAAATATTTTGACCAAATGTCCTTCAGACAAAGGACTTCTATCTAAAACATATAAAGAATTTTTTAAAATATGGTCCCCAAAATTCAAAGAACCAATCTAAATATTGGCATCTGAGATGAATATACACTTCTCAGATGAAGAAATACAAATGGCAAATAAAAATATGAAAAATGTTCAACATTATTGATCATTTAAGAAATTAAAATTAAAACAACACTTAGATTCCATCTCACTTCAGAAAGTACGGTTGTCATCAAGAAATTAGCCAATAACAAATGCTTTAGGGGTTGTAGGAAAAAGGAACCCTTCTCCACTGTTTCTGAGAGTGAAGACTGGTACAACCACTGTGAAAATTAGTGAGGAGAATCCTTACGAAGAAATTATAGGTCCCATTAAACCCAGCTATTCCCCTCCTGGGTGTTTTTCCAGAAAAACTGAAAACATGGTATCACAGCGATATATGTGCACCCATGTTTGCAGCATAGCAATTTGTCATAGCTAAATCTTGGAGTGAAACACAAATGCCCATCAACTGAGTAATGGATAAAAAAGATGTAGTGCTTTTATACAAAGCAGTACTACTTATGAGTAAAAAAAAAAAGATAAACTTGTGGCTTTTATACATAAATAGATGCAACTGGAGTTTACACTCATAAGCAAAATAAATTAGATCTGCATGTATAAACAATGTATTGTCTCCTTAGTGTAAGAACCTGAAAGCCAATAAAATCCAAAAGGTACAATTGATACTTTGAAATGCAAAGAAACTCAGAGGGAAGGATCAACTGGGATGAGAGAAAGGATAAAAGAAAGGAAGAAGGAAGGGGAAATATAAATACACACACACACACACACACACACACACACAGAATAGCTTGGATAATTGTACTACTAATTTCTACTGTTCTGTGGAAAAGAACAGTTTATGCTTAATTTATTTTTCTTCTTTGTAATTTTTGACCAATTTTGCAAGCTTATATCTAGAAGTCTGAACAACTAGTATGAAGACAACCATATGCACTATAACAACCATTATTGAATTTCTATCATCTTATTTAGTGAAATTCTGTATCATTGCTAGTGTTTTTATTATTTTTTATTGTCTTTCAAATAAAGAACAGAGACAGATAAAAATTGTATATATTGTTTATAATATCATCATCAGAGTTAGCAAAGTGGAAAGTGAGTCTAGAAAATAATGATTTCATCTTCAAAGTCTTGATTTATGAGCCATACATGGGGTATACCTGTAGTCTCAGTTACTTGGGAGGCTACAGCAGGAGGATGGCTCAAACCAGGAATTCAAGGCCAGTATTGAGGCTTCACTAAAAAATACAAAGTGACATAAAAAGTTTGGTTAAGGATTTTGGTGAAGGAGGTTCTACGGATAAGGGACTCTTCGTTTCCCAACATGAAAAGGACATAATCATTTGAATGAAAAATAACCAATGGAAAAGTTGCAAAATAAATACAATTTCATAAGTAGGGTCTTTTAAGAGATAGGGTGAATTGATGCTTCAGAGACAAGGTCAGATAATAGTTTTTGAAGCTGTTCTTATTCCTGTGACCTCAGGCTTCAAACGGAGTTATGAGAACTATAATTCCAAATTGTGCTCTTCTATAAGTGGACCAGAAATACTTCACCAAAAAGGAAGAACAGTTCCTTGTCACGTGCTTTGGGAAGTTGCTGCGAACAATAAAGATCCATTTCTAAAGGACATTATAGAAGTAGAAGCACACTAGTGTGCATCATGCACATTCACAGTAACAAGCATGACTTTTCCAAGTATATTTAGTTTTTGGAACTTTTATTTCCCTGATGGCCTCTGTTGGTCTAGAGTAAACAATTTGACAAATGTTACACTAGAGTATATGCTTTCTAATTCTGCATTGGGAATCTCATTATCTGCTGCAACAAAGCTGCAAAGAAAATCTTCTCCGTACACCAATTTCTGAATAAAGTCTTTCCTCTGAGGATACAGCAATCCAACATAATATATTTAATTAGAATTTGGATTAGTTAGGTTCCTCTGAGAAGTAGATATCAAGACAAGACTAGACATGCATGAAATGCACTAAAGTAAATGCCCATAAGGAGGAGAGATTGGGAGCAGCAGAGGAGAGCAGAGCAGATTTGTGAAATAGGTCTGATCCCTAAGGTTGGGGGTAGCAAAATGGAGATAAAGGAACACTAAGAGGAAGATTCTCAAACTGCAGAAATTCTTGAAGTAATCAATAAAAGCCTTCAAGCCAAAGTAAACCAGTGGGGTAATCCATAGGAAAGACCTCCTCAGCACCCTTGCCAACTGTCTACCCTGCCCTGTATGGTGCTCCTATGATTCCTATTGATTTTCTTCCAGGAGGAGAAAGAGAATTTTGTGAGACAAATAAGCACAGCCTAACTGTTCTCAGGCCCACAACCAATGGGCCTTATTCCTTCTATCCTGCATGATGCATCATAAAAATCCCATCAACTGTAGCTGTTGCCTCAGCAGTTGTGATGGCTTTCCATCCACCCCTACCTCCCTGGGGGATCTATACCCTTGGTAATCATACCCTCTTCTATCTGGGATTGATGCATGTGTTTGTATGTGTTTAAACAAGAGCCAAGAAGAACGAGCCACATGAAGTACATAGGTTTCATGTATATTTCTTTTTATGTAAAAGCCATCTACCTTCTCCTGTAGATCAAGGCCCACTCATCCTTCCAGAATGATGACTTCTTTCCTTGTCTTCTGCTTCCTGGACATTAAGAGTCTAAGTGCTCTAGAAGGTATGATTTAATGTTTTAGCAATACTTATTGTATCTCCTGGTCATGTGAGGACTTGTGAAGGCAAGCAGCAAAAATTCCCATCATTTGGAATGACTGTAAATGGACACTTCTGACATCACTTGGCCTCTCTGACCCCAGGCATCCTTCCTTTGTGGATAGCGCACCGTGTAGAGGTCTTCTGTGCTGTGTATATGGAAAATACTGAAGAATTTGTGTCCTAATCTTTCAGACTGATTTCTCTGGGTTGGCTCGACAGCTTTACCTTTTCAAGAGCGTGTCAGTAGTGTCACAGACTAGCTGCTTCTGATGGATGCTACTCCCTTTCTTTCTCTACTGAGGTAGGTCCCCTGGTCTGATGCTGTGTCAGATTCCATGCAAAGAATCAGGCATTCCATAAGCCCCCAAGCAGTAGTGCTGATAAGGCAATCAAAGAAAAAATGCACTCAAAATTGGATAGAAAGAACACATTGTAGTCAACTTGCCATCGAATGGCTAATCTCCCCAAAGATGTCAAACAGGGGAGATTGAAGCTCTGTTTTGTTCTGTTTAGGAAAAGTTTGACAATTAGAACTGGTAATTCCTAGAATGAGCTTTGGTAAGTGGAACTCCATGATCTTGGTTCCAGACAGAACTTCCATTAGTGTCACTATAGTAATGTAAGTTTGTATATGGACTCAGACCTAAAACTGCCTTTCATAAAACAGTTACCAAATCATTTTAACTATATTTCTGTCCTACAAACTTTTATTTTTCTATGATACTAGGCGAACTAGTAAATATAGATTATAAATACCAGTGAATGTTTTCATTATAATTTTAATACCTTAATCTTACTCTTGTTTTGTAGAGTTCATAATACTTGCTTTCTTAATTTGTCATTTTAATGTATCAAGCACATACCAATCATATATCCATGCTGGCCCATCCGCCCACATTTCATGTGATTGTGTTCTTTTCACAGCAGTAATTCATGCAGTGTGAAACCAAAATTAAATCTCTATTTCTGCAGTTTTGGGAGGAATTCATGTTAAAAATATCTGGTAGACTGTGGCAGCCTGGTCTCAAAAGGTTCCCCACTGTCAAAGGCTCAACTTTGGCCTTGAAGTTAGGGGGAACACAAAAGTTGTCACAGCCATTTTGGGAAGCAATCTGGCAATACCTATTAAAATTAAACACACATACACCTTAAATCTATCAACCGTACTCTATATAAAAATAAAACCATCAACACATAGGAAAGTATGTCAAATAAGATTTGCTAGAAAACTGTACACAATCATGAGTAATTATTGTGATAATAATAACTGGAAAAAATTGAATGAAATCTAAGAAGAATGGCTGAGTAAAATATAGTGTATCTATAGCCAGGAGTTGCAGCTATTTAAGTGAATTTCCACAAGGTTTAAGGTAAGATGAAATATTTAAAAAACAACAAAAATCTATGAGTGTGCATACACAGATATTTGGTGGTATCATCATGGAGAAAACATAGGACACATACTATATTACTAACATCAGTGACTTTGAAAGATAATGGACTGTGGATGGATAGAGCATGAAGGCAACAGTGAAGGGGACCAGCAAAAAAGGCTGCAGGGAAGTAAAGTCCTGAAAACACATAGTGTGCATAGTACACAACACATTACATTAATAAACCAAGTGAAAAGTTCAAATAAAATGAAATGCAACAATAGAATAAATAAATATTTGGCTGTTTACATTAATCCAAGGCAGCTATAGAAGACAGAAGGAAAGAAAAGAGAAGGGAAAATTAGACGTCTCATTTGGTAACAGCTATTAAGATTCTGGACTAAAAAGGTCACTTAGGCAAAATTAAACCCAGCTCAGGTTCATCTTCAATGCTGCTGAGGCAGTCATGTAATTAATAGTTCTAACTTAAGCATTTTTTAAACTGAAAGGGGATACTACTTACAGATTTTCTGGCACAACAGATGTGATCTAAGCGCGCTCCAGTTAAACCAGGACATGTGATCGCCCTAATTACTGGATGGCGGGAATTGGAAGGTTCAAGGTTCTGGGAACTACAAAGGAAAGCGACTACAAATTGCCTTCAGTGAATTGCAGTGTGGAAAATAAAAGCAAGTAATTCTGAAACACGGACTTAGACATGATAAAATTCAAGTTTAATAAAGATCCGCAAGTGCTACAGTGATGCTAGTGGACGGAGCTCAGTGGGAAAATATAGGAAGAATTCATAGGTAAATTGTCCTCCAAATAAGTGAACCACTTTGGAAAATGTGCCTTTCTAAAAAAGGTATAACAAAGCATTCACTAATTAGTCTTCACTTGGTATTAATTCGCCTCTTATAAATCTCACCAGTCAGTAAGAAAATAAAGCCCAACTCAAATTTAAAACTCCAGGTTCTAAACTACAAGGAGTAATAAGACAAAGCAATAATTAGTAGTAGTGGGTGAACCCCTTCTAATTTCATATCAAATTATAAACTAAATTCTTCTATTTTTGATTACGATAAAATCTTTAAGGTGCACACAGAGCAACACAGTATTTTCTAGAGATTTTTTGTGAAATCAGCCATATTTCTTCTTTTTTATTTTAAAGATAAAAGCTAACAAAGCAACAATAATGAAGACAAAATCGAAACAACACAAAAACAACACAGGACCTGAAAACAAAACAATAAGAATTAACATTACATTCACATTGTTATTGTCAACGAAGTTGCTCAGTCCACCAGGAGTAAGAATTGATCAGACAATCCAAGGCAGTAAAAAGAAATAAAAAACCGTTGGAAATTATACAGTTTCACCGTAGAAGATGGTAGGAGTTCAAGGATGGTTCTTATATTGCATATTGTTGTTTTCAGACCAATCGTTCTGATTACCAGATACAAGCATGCAAAATAGGTCAAGAAAAAGTAAAATTTTAAGCACTGACTGTTCCTTTCAATAAACCACAGGCATCAGCAATACTCCTATCCCTGCTATACTTGTATAGACATATAAATTTTCTTTTTCTTTTTTTTTTTTTTTTTTTTTGCGGTACTGGGGATCGAACTCAGGACCCTGCGCTTGCTAGGCAAGCACTTACTCCACTGAGCTATATCCCCAGCCCCTCTTTTTCATTTTAAAAAGAAAAGAAAAGAAATAGTAAATATTTCTTCTTTGATCTTTTGTTTTCCTTTATTGTTTTGTACATAAAATTTCTGAAAGAGAAGATCAAACTCTGTTCTGTAAAAGATCTATGTCACCGCTTCTCATACTTTGGTATGCGTTCAAAGGCATTGAAAAGTGTGCTAAACTTCACTTTTTTCTCCTTTCTTAGTCTTTCACACATATTTTATCAGTGTATACTGGTTGTGCAGATTAATGGGTTCATTTTGGTGTATTTGTGCATGCACTTAACATTTATTCAGCACATCTGAGGAAAGGACTGGGTTCTGAATAAGCTCCTGGGTGAGGTAGATACTGCTGACCCATAGAACCTCACTTTGAAAATCAAAGGAACATTACTCTGCTAACACTCCAGTCTCACAGCCTCCTCTTTGGCATTGTAATATAAATCTCAGGAAGCACAGATTAAAGTGAAACATTGCTAATTATGATTCCATCAATCACTTGAGAAACTTTGCAACAGAGAGATGATGTTTTAGCAGGTGTGAGGAAATTCAATGGTATGGTTAGTTAAAGAGTTTTAGCAGCCAGTTCTTATAGTTTATCAGGCTTAGGAACCACTGCTTCAAATTACATACAGTTGAAACAAATATGGTAACACTAGGAATCTCACATAAAACCTGATTAGCAACACATCTCTGTTTAATACAGAATAAAAATGCTCAATTTATACACCATCAATGCTCTCTACGGCTGTTGAATGCCCATAAAAGACTTAAATGATTCATTAGGCACTAGATATGGAAGAAATACCATTTTCTAGGTAGAAGAAGAGCAGTGTACCTGGATATATATTCCCCTTAAACGCACTGGAGTTCACAGCAGAGACCATTGTAATATTCCCCGAAATGGGTGATGCAGGTTTCAATTCAATTATTTTTATTTTAATCCATAGCTTTGTAAGAACTAAGAGGGCTAGATATAAAATAGCTCATCATTCTCCATTCTAAGCTGAATGAGGAAATGAATTTGCACATAAATTTTTCTCACCAATGTTTTTAAATCATCTTCTCAGTTTTCTTTGACAGGTAGACACACTCCAGTACTGGGACTTTGTGGGTTTAAATCAATTTCATATATTAAAATGACTAACAAGTCAAATAACCTTGTATTTAACTGGTTCATTCAGTATATTAATATCAATGTTATGTTATTCTGAATAATAACACCTAGCAAAATTTGAATCTCTGTTACATTCTAGGTTCTATGCTTATGTTAATTAAAAGTTGCAAAACTAAGAAAATAATACAAAATAAATAATATTATGATCACTTTATAAATAAGAGAGCCTAGGTGAAGCTGAGCATCTTGACTTCTGTTTAACATGAGCCCTAACAGGGGTTGGGGATATAGCTCAGTGGAATAAGTGCTTGCCTAGCAAGCGCAGGGTCCTGAGTTCGATCCCCGGTACTGCAAAAAAAAAAAACATGAGCCCTAACTGGGCATGGTGGTACAAGCTGTAGTCTCAGCATTCAGGAGGCTGAGGCAGAAAGATTAGCATGAGTGCAACTCCACCCTGAGATAGATAGTGAGTTTAAAGCCAGACTTCACTATATAGTGAGAATTTTTTTTAAGTCCTTATTTTAATGCATACCTAAATACACATTGTATGGGTAATATTACTTCCACAACCACATTCAAAACCTTTACACTGATAAAACAGAGGTGAAGACCACACGCACATCATAAAGCTAAAGAGCTGTCACATACATCATCAGTGACTGCATTATCAAGAAACTATGACAGTGATTATGTATGTTCTAGGGAAATGGGGATATGTATCTTCTAATTTAGGAAGACTTACATGTTAACTTCATATCAGCTTTCTAATATTTCTAATATAGATCCCACACTATAACCTTCCTCATAAGTAGATTTCCAATAAAATAACTTTAATAGCTATTAATTACAGTGTTGCTATTAACACAAGTTCTAGCTTCTAAGTAGAGAGGGGTGCAAAATTCTTGCACCAGACTAGAGCAGTATGGGGAGCCCAAGCACTGATAAACAAAAGAGACTAGAGAAGTCTTGTGGGATATGGGGCCAGCAGGGGTGAATCCTCAAAAGAAGAAAAAAAAAGAAGCTTCTTAAAATAAGTCTGATGTCTAATGTATGATGGGTCAGAACATTAGCAAAGGAGAATTATAAAAACTGGTACCAGAGAGAGAATCTAGGAGCAAGAGAGAGGCAACTTAGAAGGCCAAAATAATCCTGTTTAGAGGTAGCATGTACTGGCACAAGAAAGAAGAGAAAGGAAACAGATTTTGGTGGGATCCTAACAAAGCAAGATAGATCTAAAAATGAGAGGGAGCTTGACAACAGGAAAACATCATACATTTAAAAAGCTTCTCTTTATATATAACAGGAATAATTTTTAGAAAGAGAAAGTGAAATGAAAAAGATCAACAGGATCAATGAGAAAATGATGCAAACAAAAGCTAAGCAAAGAAGGTGATTGCTGAGTTTTCCAGAGCGATCAGAATACTGCATAACAAACGAGGTGACCTGAAGTAACAGAAATTCATGGTCTTGTTATTCTGGAGGTTAGGGTTCAAAATGAAGGTTGCCACAGTCATGTAGGGAATTCTTTGCTTCTGTGTTTGCTGGAAATGTGTGCTATTGCCTGGCTTATGTGTGGACTGTTGATCTCTAACTTTGTCACAGCATGGTATTCTCCCTATGAATTTCTGTTTTCACATTATCAGATTCTTATAAGAACACTTGTCATAGTGAATTAGGAGCCACCCCACCTGTCTTAATTTGCTCATTGTTGAGAAAAAATACTGGACACCCAAAGGTAAAAGAGGAAATGTTTCTTTCAGCTCACAGTTTGTAGAGGTTTGAGTACATAGTCAACTGGCTCCAAGGTAGGGCAGCATAGCAGAGGGACATAGCAGAGGAGAAAGAGTCCATGGCAGAGCAGGCAGAAGGCAGGGTGCAGCAAACAGCAAGTGAACAGCAAATAGCAAGCAACCAGCCTGCCTTCTTTTTACCCAATCTAGGCCACCAGCCTTTTAGGTAATGCCACGCAAAACTATGTTAATACCAATCAGTGAAGTAATTTAGTACCACACACTCTTAAGCCCAATATTACACACCATACATCCAACTAGCTCCAAAAAGCCTTACCTAGGAACACATGTTTTATGGGAACATCTAAATACAGCCCATAACAAAACTCCAGAATGAATACACCTTAACTAGTTATAATATGTATAATGACCTTTGGTCTACATGGATTCATATTCTGCAAAACATGAGGCTTAAACCTATAAAATTTCTCTCTTGTTTTGGAAGAACACATATTAATCCACAACAATATATATGTTAACTTGAAGGATAAGTTGAAAGAATTATTCAACTCTAAATATAAAGAAAAATTGTTTTGGGTCTCTGGGCAAAAAGAAAAGAAGAAAAGAGAGAAGTGAATTTACTTAGAAAGGAAAGAAAAGTTAGATTGTCATAATCTCCTATGCATACACATTAAACTCCAAGACAGCCCACGGAAATAAATATGAACATGAATTTTCATCTAGCCCATCTAACCCTCAGGAACAAAGCAATTTACAAAGTGCAAAGCTGCAGAAAATATTTTACCCATGAGTGCCAGCTTATCATTGTATCATCCTCTGGCAGAAAATTGGGGTTCTTTTTATAAGGATTGTAATCCCATTTGTGAAAACTTCAGCCTCATAATCTAAATACCTCCCCCAACTTTCTAATAATGTTACATTGGAATTGATAATTAGAACTCCAACATATGAACTTTGGAAGCACAAAAATGTTCAGTCAGTAGTATTTGCTCTGGGGAATATGAACTGTCCTGTCATTAGAACACTTAGCCAGATCTGTGGAGAAGTCCAAGTGATAAGCTACTAGCTTTCTGTAAAGCTAGTCAGTAAAACCACCTGGCTATTGGTCCTCCTGCCAATAGCCAAGAGACAGAACCTCTGGCTCCAGTCAATCATTCAGATAAATACACCCCTGGCCAGTAAGTTCACTGAAATCTTATGAGAAACATTAATTCAGAATTATGAAATTAAACTACTCCTAGACTTCAGAATCTACATGAGATAACATTATTTTACTTATTAACTTTTGGGGTAACATGTTACATATCAATAGATAATGAGTTTAGGGGCTGGGGATATAGCTCAGTGGAATAAGCGCCTGCCTAGCAAGCGCAGGGTCCTGAGTTTGATCCCCAGTACCGCCAAAAAAAAAAAAAAATAGATAATGAGTTTAGCTTTTAATAGTGTTAACTGAGTTTTAGGGTGCTGGAATCCCTCCTGGAGGTGGTTTCTAGGTTCTTTCTGTCCTGGGCAATGAATTGGTTAATACATGCACAAATGGTAGCAAAGTTTTATTGAAGTTTATTCTTATTAAGAATAAATAAACTCTACAGAGTGAGTTTGGACCAAGTAGGAAAAAAAGTACCCCCTACAGAATGAGGATGGCCACTATGCAAAAGAGAACACAGTGGCAAAAATTCATTGTGGGCGCCCATTTTGTGGCAGCCATGCCTCAGCTTCATAAGGTCTAGGATATACTATTGAAAACCTGCTCAAGCTCTCACGAGAAGTCCATGTACAGAGCTTTGGAAATTATTCTGTGCATGTGTTTCAGGATCTTGTCAGACCATTCCCAGTTAGTTTTAGCTACATACTACATTCTTTTCTCAGTAGTTGTAAGTAGAATGCTTCTGGAGTAAATAAATAAGAGGATAGTTGTAGCAGTGGTAAAATCTAGAGGGACTTTGAAGAGAATGTTAATGAAAATCTAAAGTACCTCAAAATTTCAATACAAGTCTAAGTTTTGTAGACTTCTGATGAGATATTAAGGGAAATGAATATATTATTGAAAATTGGAGGAAGGGAAATCTTTGGTATATAGTTTAAAGAATGAGTAATCATTATGATCTACAGTTAGAAATGTAGCAATGTGTGTAATACAGTGGTTCTTCTGTTGATTGTAATCTCTGCTTCAGGTGACAAACACGAATACAGCCCTCTTCATCACACAAATGCAAATGTAGTCATCTTTTCCAGAATTATAGAACAAATTAAGTTTAGAAGCTCAGATACTACTGTACATATAAAAATATCACTAATGAACTACTGGAATTAGCAAAAAGAATTCCCAACCATAATGTGAACCGTTCCATCTGGGTTTCTCTTACTGCTTATAATAAAGTAAAAATAATTTATTAATTAGACATTTTAAAATCAGCCAGGGCTTGGAATTTTGAAGATTCTAAGCTTCACCTCATGGGTCACAAACAATAATGAAACCTAGAAAAACTTGGTCCACAGATAAAGAATTGGATATGACTTTAATATTTATTACAATTATTTTCTAAGACCACAGTGCTATCAAGGGTGGTTCTAGGCCCACCAGTCAGACAAAAGGCTCTGTAAAGAGTTTAAGGACACGCTTCTCCAAGGCATATCTCCCAATCATAGTAATTCTAAGAGGTTTAAGTGTTACTTTTCTGGTATTGGTAGATGAAGAGAGAGTCAGGAGGACTATCCTGAGATTGTGGGTTTGTCTTTTACCTAATGGAGTGAACTCCCACTAAGGTTCAAGAGGACAACCTACCGAGTTTTAACAAAATTACACTTGCAGAAACACGTGTAGCATGGATTAAAAGGGACAGAAATGACACATGATGAAAGAAATCTGTGAATCCCAAAATTCTGGCATGAAACTGAATGAGAAACTATGCAACTTGCAACACTCCATTTACTGGTTCTTTATTTTAAGGAGAAAAGAAACCAAACAAAACGACATGAAAACAATATAGAATCTCAAAACATGACGACAGGAAATTGACAATGGTTCTTAAAGGAGGATAACGCAAGGGACTGCAGTCTTTGTCCCAGAAGGTACAGCTATGAATCCTGCAGAATTATTCCCAGGAGGAGTAGAACCGAATCCAACTCAAACTCCTACACTTCAAATGTTTTCCTGCATGTTTTCAAACTTGGTACAGGGAACTCATTACTTCTCTAACCCCCTTTCCCTTTTTAATATTTGCAGATTAACTTTTGTCTGTCTTCTATAGCATGATTGGCATGTTAGATGAAAGGTAACTTGATTCTTTACATTATAGACTTCCTGATCTAGAGAATCTGTATTTGAGGAGCTATGACATCGACACTGTACCCAAAGAGGCCCAAGTGAACCGGGATCAGATTTAGAGAAACAAGATTGTGAACTTTGTGTTCATATTATAATGCCATAAAACCATTCACATCTCTGGGAGAGGAAGTTGTGTTCTATAATTGGGAAGAATGCTTTCTGGCCAGAAAATTAAGTGGCTTTATTTCCAAATATGTCTAAAAATGATCTGAAATGGCCTCTTTGAAGATGTGCAGGCTATTCCTTTTTCTTCTGGTGTAGGACACAGCAACTTGAGTCTAGAAAACCTAAATACGTAGAAATATGACAGGTGATTCCAAGATTGCAGCTTGTTCCTCTGTAGTAGATCACCCTGGGAAATCCAGCTGTCATATCACATAATCAATCAAGCATTTCTATAGAAAAAGCCTATATGATAAATACTTGGAACCTACTGCCAGTCACTAGCAAGGCAGTGAGACATTCACAGAAAGATTTTAGAAATAGTTCTTTCAGCTCCAGAGTAGCTGGCAGATGGTTGCTTCTCTAGCCAATAGTTTGATTACAAGCTAATGGGAAATGCCAGCTTGGAACATCCAGTTATATCACTTGTGAAATCCTGATTTTTAGACTCATTATGAAATGATAAATATTTATTTTTCTAGAATACTAAGTTTTGAAGGTGATTTACTATGTAGGAAAAGATAAAAAACAAATGAAGAAACACAAATATAATTTGATAAAATAGAAATAACAAAGATAACCAAAAAATGGGAAGAGGAAAAGAAGAAGCAGTCCTTTGATTATCTTAAAGGTGGCATCAATCTTAAAGTGGCATCAAAGAAAACATAATATGACACATTAAGTAACAAAACTTTGATCATAGTTATAATTAAAAGATAAAGATATTTTAAATTTAATGAAAGAATGATGAAAGTTGGAACAAAATTTAAATCAAATGAAACAATTACTGAAATAAAATTAATTCATTGAAATCATATTAGAGTGGCAGCAATGGACAGAAACATTACATGAGCAATATAGAAATGAATTAGAATGCACGAAACAGACTCAAAGAGATTTCCAGGAGATCAAAACTTCCACTGAAAGCTTGCAAAACTGCTTGAAAGAAGCCAAAGATAGAATTTCAGATCTTGAAGACAGCATGGAAGCTAGTGATTGTGAAAGGAAGGATCTGTTAAAATCAATAAGGATCCAGGAAAAATCAATTCAACAGCTGCAAGATAAGGCAAAGAGAAATAATGTCAGATTAATAGGAGTAAATGAAACAGCAGGAGGCCACACAAATGACATAATAACAATCCTCCATGCAACAGGAACCCAAAAAGCGGGAGTAGCTATTACATTTGCAGACAATGTAAACTGGAAGCAAAGAATAATCAAAAGAGATATAGAAGGTCACTACATACTTGTTAGGGGAAAACTGCAAGAGGATGAGATAACGATCATACATATGTATGCACCAAATATTGGAGCACCAACCTACATAAGATAAGTCTTAACTAAAATGAAAACCCATAAAATTAATAACAGGATTGTAATAGGGGACCTAAACATGTCTTTGACTCAAAGAGATAGGTCAACTAGACAAAAAATAAGCAAAGAAATAACAGATCTGATCCAAAGCTGCAAAAAAAAAAAAAAAAGTGCACTTAATAGATGTATGCAGAGTATTCCACCCCACAACAACATAATACACATTTTTCTCACCTGGACATAGGACTTTCTCTAAAACAGAACACATTCTAGCCACATTCTAGCCCATAGAGCATACCTACCTAAATGCAAAAGAATTGAAATTCTCCTGTGCGTATTATCTGACCACAGTACAATGACATTGGAAAATAATGACAACAGGAACCCCCAAAACTCCATAAACACTTGGAAATTAAACAACAAACTCCAGAACAACCAATGGGTCATAGAAGAAATAAAAAAATACCTACAAACAAATGAAAATGTAGGTACAACGTGCCAGAATCTGTAGGATGCAATGAAAGCAGTCCTCAGAGGGAAATTTATAGCTGTGAACTCACACATAAGGAAAACAGAAAGAGAACAAATAAATAGCATAATGCTGCATCTCAAAATTTTAAAAAAAGAAGAACAAGTCAAGCCCAAACCCCAAAGAAGGGAGGACATTATAAAGATTGGGGCAGAAATTAATACAATTGAAACGAAGAAAACCCTACAAAAAATAAATGAATCAAAGAATTGGTTCTTTGAAAGAATAAATAAAATTGATAAACACGTAGCCAACCTTATAGAAAACAGAAAGGAAATAACTCAAATTCATGCAATAAGGAATGAAAAGGATGAAATTACTACAGATTCTACAGAAATTCGGAAGATCATTAATTCCTCCTTTGAAATCTTTACTTCCATAGGATAGAAAGCTCAGAAGAAATGGACAGATTCCTACATAAGTACGAATTACCAAGGTTGAGTCAAGAAGATATAAAAATCCTGAAAATCCAGTATAAATTAACGAGATTGAAAACATCATTTAAAACTTACTAACAAAGAAAAGCTCAGCCCCTGATGGATTCATAGAAGAATTTTACAAGAAATGCAGAAAAGATTTAATGTCAATACTGCTCACTCTCTTAAATCAAACTGACAAGGAAGCAATTCACTCTAACTCATTTTGAAGGCAACTATTATACTGATACCATAAACCAGAGAAAGACCCAAGAAAGAAAGAGAACTACAGACCAGGGTTTCTAATGAATATATTCAATTCAAAGATACTCAATAAAATACTAGCAAATAGAATGTAGCAAATCATAAAGAAAATCATACACCATGACCAATTCAGATTCATTCCAGGAATGCAGGGATCGTTCAATATTTGCAAATCAAATAATGTTATGAACCATATCAATAGAGCCAAAGACAAAAATGACATAATCATCTCAAGAGATGCAAAAAAAAGGTTTTGACGAAGTCCAAAATGCATTCATGATAAAAACTCTACAGAAAATAGATGTCTTTACCTCAACCTGATCAAAGCCATCTATGACAAACTAACAGCCAACATCATACTAAAAAGACAAAAAGTGAAAGCTTTTACTTTAAAATCAGGAACAAGACAAGAATGTCACCATGCCTGTTCAACATAGTTCTGGAAGCATTAGCCAGAGCAATTAGACAAGAAAGAAAAATAAAACGAATAAAGATATGAAAGGAAGAAGTGAAACTATCACTATTTGCAGATGACATGATACTTTACATGAAAGTTCCCAAAAACTCTATCAGAAGACTCCTTGAATTAATTGACAAATTCAGCAGTGTAGCTGGATAAAATGTCAACACCCAAACATCAATAGCATTCCCATACACAAACAGAAAACAGACTGAGAGAGAAATTAAGATAACCATACATTTCACAATAGCATCCAAGAAATTGAAATATTTAGGAATCAATGTAACAAAAGAAGTAAGATATCTATTCAATAAGAAGTACAGTACTCTGAAAAAAGAGATCGAAGAGGATGTCAACAAATAGAAAAATATACCTTGTTCATGGATAGAAAGAACCAACATTGTGAAAATGGCCATACTAGCAAAACTGTTGTACAGATTCAATTCAATTTCCATTAAACTACCATTAGTATACCTCACAGATCTAGAGAAATATTCCTTAAATTCATCTGGAATCAGAGGAGACCCAGAATAGCAGAAGCAATCCTGGGCAACAAGGACAAGTCAGGTGGAATTACAATCCCTGACCTGAAATTATACTACAAAGGTACTGTAAAAAAAATCAATCCGGTACTGGCTAAAAAACAGACCAGAAGACGAATGGAACAGACTGGAAGACACAGACAAAACCACAAACACTCAGCCACCCAATCTTTGATAAAGGGGCCAAACAAACTCACTGGAAGAACGATAGCCTCTTTAATATATGGTGCTGGAGAAATTGATTTGCCATCTGCCAAAGACTGAAAATAGACCCAAGTCTATCACCATGCACCAAACTCAAATCAAAATGGATCACAGATCTCAATATTAAAACAGAAATACTAAATCTATTGGAAAAGAAAGTAGGTAAAAACCTTGAAGACATAGAGGTAGGCAGAGAATTCATGAACAAAACCAAACTGTCTATGAAATACTTCAAAGAATCAACAACCGGTCTCATCCTACTGAAAAGTTTCTGCTAAAGAAATCACCAGTAGATGAAAAGAAAATCCACAAAGTAGGAAAAAATTTTAGCTGACTGTCCCTCAGACAAAGGTCTTCTATGTAGAACATATAATGAATTAAAAAGCGCCAGCACTTCCAAATTCAAAGGCCCAATCCAAAAATGGGCAGCTGAGATAAATACATACTTCTTAGATAAAGAAATAAAAATGGGAAATAAAAATACATGAAAAAATGTTCAACATCATTAGCCATCTGGGAAATGCAAATTAAAACAACATTGACATTTCATCTCAGCACAGTAAGAATGGCTATCATTAAGAAATCAACCAGTAACAAATGCTGATGAGGCTGTGGAGAAATAGGAACTCTTCTCCACTGCTGGTGGGAATGCAGACTGGTGAAACCACTGTGGAAATCAGTTTGGAAATTCCTCAGCACACTAGGTCCAGAGGTTCCATTCAACCCAGCTATTGCCTTTCTGGGTATTTTCTCAGAAGATCTGAAAACATCATATCACAGCAGTATATGTGCACCCATGTTCATAGCAGCACAATTTGTAATTGCTAAACTGTGGAAGCAACCCAATGTCCATCCACAGAGGATTGGATTAAAAAAAGTGGCATTTTTTTATAATGGAATGTTACTCAGCTATACAAAAAGATAAACTCAGGCTTTTATAGGTAAACGGTCACAACTAGAGACCATACTCATAAGTGAAATAAATCAGACCTGCATGTGTAAGCAACACCTTGTCTCACTAGCATAAGAATCTGAAAGAGTGAATGAAATCTAGGGGGTATGATGGACATTGTGAAATGAAAGGAAGATGCTCAGAAGGGCAGCTGGGGTGTGGGAAAAGAGAACAGAAGGAAGGGGAGATTATATATGTCTGTATATACAGGATAGGTAACAATGGTACTACTGTCTTCCATTGCTTTACTGAAAGAAACTGTTAATAATTATTTGTTTGATCAATACTGCATGTCTCTATTTGCTTTCCTGAGAAACCCCTTTGACGATATCACTGTGTAATACAACAACCATTGTTAATTTCCTACTCTTTTGTCTGTAACTTTGTATTCTTTGTATTGTTCTTATGCTATTTTTAAATGGATGTCTGTTTGTTAATATGTTTTCTTCTTTTATTTCCTAAAGTAAATTTTAAAAATTAAACAAAAATACCAAATTGGAGTGGAAGAATAACAAAATATCTCACCAAAATGAGCAAAAAGACTTCATGAAGCTCATTTTCTGTCTAGACATAAGCTGTGGATTCACAACTGAAAAGCAAATGATTGTCATTGTTATCATTATTATTGTCCTCCTGTAAATATGACCAATTCCCTGTAGGCAATGATCTGATTATAACAAAATGTCTCCCTCAAAAAAAAATATTTCATTTACGTGCTTCTCTGTGCAACTAACACTATACTATAAAGAGTACATTAAATTTATCAGGATGCTGTGTACTCTCTTTTATAGATGAAAGAAAGCTATAGACCGTCAGATAAAAGAAATAAAATCACCAAAAATTAAGTAATCCATATATATATTAAAACAGAATTTGTGAAAATGAAGCCTGTCACATATTAGAAAAATATGATCTCATTATAAAATCCTGAGGTTCTCATTTTGTGGAAATGCCATAATTACAACCTTATCTTCTTAGTGACCAATTACTACATTTCCTCAAATAAATGCTTTGCTATTTTTATGACTTGCCTATCTGTATTTCCAGTTCCAAGAATAGAAATCTACAACGTAGATATTTCTATACATAAATCTGAAATAAATGGCACTATTTCATCAAAATACAAGTATAAAACCTTTAAGTTTTATATGGAATGTAAAGTAGAAATCCTTTGTTAGCATAAATAAGCTTTTTAAATTGTAACTTTCATGTCTCTTGAGTTTATTAGGTCATTAGAGCCTCCAAACTGACAACAGAAAACAATGTTTATACAATATAAGGTAATTGACCAGCTTTTTAATGAGCTAACTCCTTGCATTAGAAAGAAAAACTAGCTGATCTGCATTGCCAAAATGCAAAGGTTCAAAAATACTATGCCAAAAAGGAGAAATTTTTCCGTATGTTATGGCTCATATTTGGATATTGTTGCAAAGCCACATGTGCTTGTAGGTAGGGCTTTTAGAGGTGACTGAATCATGGGTGTGTGATACCAGGTTATACAAACTAATGTTCTTTTTACTTTTATTAATAGAAAACACATTCACAGGGTAAGCACTACCCTGAGTGTGCTCTGTGTGGCGGCTGTGGTGGGGGTGGCTGTGGTGGGGGTGGCTGGCATGCAGAAATGAAGGCACCTGTGTGGGGAATCTCCACAGAACAGCCTCCTCCAGACATAACATTCAGTCCTGTACAGTGATCATAATTCCAATACTTACCTCTGAAATCATTTGGAGAGTAAAATTTATAAGTTTCACACATCTTATATAGAGCGTGCTTGATATTTGAGCATCACTTGAAAGATAACCATAACTTTTGAAAAAAATGATAATTAGTATAAATGACTCTTCTTCTACTTCATTGACATGAGAGAAAAGCACCTCTTATTGAAGGCTGATACAGTCTTCAAGTCTCTGTATTGAGCAAGTTTCTTAAAACCTGGCAAACCAGATTGGAAAAAAAACCAACCAAGCAGAGAAGGAAAATGACCTCTAAAATGTGAAGGATCTTTACAGGGTCCTTCCTTGCTGAGAATGTCCTACTCATACTAGTTTCCTCCTTAAGTTTTAGTCCATGGAAGAATTTATTGAATTAACTTTTATCTTCCTTTAATAAACAAAAAGAAAATATTTAATTAATTTGAAATTGAAGTTGATTATCAAATCTCCCTCTGGATTATAGTTCAGGGTTTTTCAACAATGGTAATGATATTTTGACTGGCTAATTCTTTCTGTATGTGGCTGCCCTGGGCACTGCAAAATGTTTAAGAACAGGCCTAAATTGTACTCACTAGATGCCAGTCCCATAACCCTGCAGTGTAAAAATCAAAAATATCTCCAGATATTGCCAAATGTCTTATGGGGCAAAATTAGCCTCTGCCACTAAGACCCCTGGAATGTATGTGCTTCATTTTGTTTTGCTTTGTTTTTTACTTTGTTTACATATACAAAAAAATGTCAGAAAATGCTGTATAAATAGCACCCAAATACAAAAAAAAAAAAAGTGAAATTCTCTAACTTGAGATAATAAAAGTACTCAGCAGCTCTTTCCAAGTCCTAATTAAGGGTCAGACTATAAATTTTGGAAATAACGCATGATAGTTAATTTTATCTCAACTTCATAAGATCAACAGGAGCCAGATATTTAGTAGAACATTCGGGGTGTATCCACTGAAGTAATTTTTTGGAAATAACATTTAATGTGTAAACCAAGTACAGCAAATTTCTCTTTCTTACATTGGAGAGACCTTGAGATCAGGTGGAGGCCTAAATAGAACAAGAATGGCCATATTTCTAGACAGGCCCAGTATGCCCCAGTGTATCCTTCAGTTCCCATTAGCTCTTTCTAAATGTGTACTTTGGTGCCTGAGTGGTGGATCCTATCCCAACACAGATGTTTGGGTGCAGAGCCAAGGGCAAAGGGAACAGCAAAAAAGAAGAAAATTTGCCATTCATCTCATGAGTCGCTCCCTTGAAGCCCTACTCAGGGGCTTGCCAGGGCTGCTGTGTGAGACGGACCTGTCTGTGACTGTTCTTCTGAGCTTCCGACTCTTCTTCTAGACCTCCTATTCTCAAAATCCTTCCATGGCTGTATAGATTTGAGTCTTCTTTTCAAAGTTCTCACTCACAACACTCACAGGAACTCTATTCTCCCAGCTAAAACATCACAGATAAATGTTCCACTCTGCCTATTTTGAAAATATGATATAGCCTACAAAATTATTACCTCTAAATCCAATCAACAGGATTAACTTCTTGGGACTCTTCTTACTTGTCCAAAGTCACAGCTGCCTGACATATTTCTTCCTCACATTAACCACTGTTAGGAATTGGGTTGTGTCTCCCCATAACAACATATGTTGAAGTCCTACTTGTGGTACCTCAAAATCGTCATTTAGAAACAATTCTTTGCAGATTTAACCAAGTTATGGTAAGATCATTTGGTAGATGGACCCAAATAGAACGTGACTTGTGTTCTTTTTTATTTTAAACAGAAAAAGCATAACAAAATAACACAACAAAGACAAAAATAAAACAATAAAAATGATATAGGAGTTCAAAGCAAGATGATAGGAATTAACACTGGTTGTTATATTACATATTATCTTCAATGAAGATATTTTCTTATAAAAAGAAAAAGTTTGGAGCTATACATCTGCTTAACACACACACAAACACACATACACACACACACACACACACACACACACACACATGCACACATAATTGCACACAAAGGGAAAATCATGTGAAGACATGTAGGTAGAAGAAGCCCATGTAAATGAACTGATGCAGTCAACTCAATAGATGTAGAAGAAGCATTTTACAAAGTCAAACACCCATTCATGACAAGAACTACAGAGACAATTGGAATAGAAGGTCTATCTTAATCTGATAAAAGCCATCTAAAAAACAAACAGTTAACATCATACTAAATGGTCAAAAACGGAAGGCTTTCACTCTAAAGTCAAGAACAAGATAAGGATGTGCATTATCACCTCTCTTGTTCAATATAGTTTTGGAAACTTTAGCTAAAGCAGTTAGAAAAGAGATAGAACTAAAAGGAATAAAGTTTGGAAAGGAAGAAGTTAAATTATTATTATTTGTAGATGGCATGATATTCTACATAGAGGACTCCAAAAGCTCTACCAAAAGACTTGTAGATTCAATAACCAAAGTCAATAGTGTAGCTGGATACAAAGTCAACAATCAAAAATCAGTAGCAGTTCTGTACACCAGCCACAAATTCACAGAAAGAGAAATTAAGGAAACCACATACTCTATAATAGCATGCAAAAAATTAAATACTTAGATATCAATCTAACAAAAGAAATAAAAGATGTATACATGGAAAACTGCAGTACTCTGAAAAAAGAAGACCAAAGAAAATACCAGAAAATGCAAAGATATCCATTGCTCATGGATAGGAAGAACCAACATAGTGAAAATGGCCCCACTCCCAAAACTGTTTTACAAATTTAATTCAATTCCAATCAAAATACCACTATCACACCTCACAGAACTAGAGGAAATATTCCTAAAATTCATATGGAACCAGAAGAGACCTAGAATAGCAAAAGCAATTCTGGGCAACAAAGGCAAAGCAGGAGGCATCACAATCTCTGATTTGAAATTATACTACAAAGCTACTTCGACAAAATCACCATGGCAAAAAAAACAAAACAGTCCTGAGGAACAATGGAACAGAATGAAAGATGCAGATGCAACTCCAAATGCACTAAACAACCTTATCTTTAAGAAAGGAGCCAAACATGTTCACTAGAAGAAAGATAGTCTCTTTAATAAATGTGCTGGAGAAACTGGCTTTTCACATGGTGAGGATTAAAACTAGAAGAATGGCTGTCACCATGGACTAAATTAAAGTAAAAATGGATCAAATATCTAAATATTAAAACAGAAACACTAAA